>ARYC01010413.1:0-16031 GCA_000711775.1 Oxytricha trifallax | reverse complement strand
TGGTAAGCATGCAGCATATACTTATTAATATAATATAGGGGAATTATTCCTTCCAACGATGGAAGGTACCAAAATTTCTTTCTTAAAAGCTATTCTCGTGATGAGAAGAAAGCCTTTAAAAACAATGAAATTAAGAATATAAAAATACCAAAATGCCCAGAGATTTCAGTTACTAATCTTTAATATTATGCGATGAAAGATGAAGAGTTATTTGTTTTTCTTCCTACCAAGAAACAACTCTCGAACGAGTTTCCAGAAAAGAACTTTTTCTTTGGTGTTCTTGGAAATTTAAGAGAGAGTAAAATACTTAAAGGTAAATTAAAAATACGAATATGAAACGAACAGTGATGAATTTCCAAAAGTATTACTCTGTAAAATCAGAAAATTCTCTGATTTTACTTCATTATTACTAGTTAATTCTATCACATTTTAAATATTCGAATCCTTTATCAATTTGTCTCTAATTTTGTCACATCAAACTGTCCATCTTTCTTTTTGACATACGCTACTTTAAAAAGCTTTTTAATTGGCTGATAATACTCATGGGTTTCTAGTTGTCTTATTCTTTAGTTTAGCCATATCATATTTGTTATTATTTCTATTTGTTAGTGGCTTCCCAAGTCAAATAGTCTATTCTCTCTTAGTATCTTTGAGAATCAAAACCCCAAAACCCTTTCAGTAGTTTGATTGAGTTTTTGATTGATAAAAGTAGACTATTAGCGCATACTTTATTAGGGTTTTAATAGGGTTTATGTAGGGGTTTAATGTTTAAATATTAGTATTTTAAGTGAGTATAACAAGCGAGTTTTTAAAATATTTCACACAAACATAACTTTAAAGTCATGTGGCAGTTCTCTGAATTTTATCTTTCTAAGTTGATGTTTGATTGCTTCTATTGTTAATTCTCTTAGCTTGGCTTGATAATAGTTGAGTAAGCAAGTTCTCTGAGACCTCCATTTATTTTATTTTTATCGAGATATTGTTTGATTCTCTGCTTAGAATCTCTCACCCTGCAGCTAAAGTAATCATTTCTTGGCATGTCGCTCTCTATTATTATTACTGCTAGAGTCCAGATATCCCATTAACTGTCTCCATCTCTCCAATCCTCTCTCTCTGGGAAATATCCAGGAGTGCCGTATACATTTCCTTATGAGGGCCTGCACTCTTTGAGCTCTGTTGAAGTCAATAATATAAACTCTAAGAGGCTGAAAGTTCATCTTGATGTTCTCTGGCTTTAAGTCTCTATCTACATAACCTAGCTTGTGAAGCTCTTCAACCCCCTAAACTATCTGCTATACTATCTAGCCAATTTATCTCTGACATCTATTGTCAGATAAGAATTCTCTGTAAGTCATTTCGAGTAAAGGAAGCCTGAAGGCTACATGATCTTTACCAAGTAAAATAGCATCAAGCTAGATGAGATGCCTGCACTCATTTAACTTTGCATTTTAAAGAGCATAATACTCATTAGCAAATCCATTTGGAACTTGTCATCAGCAAGGAAGTAATTGAATGGATATATCTAGTAAGCATATTAGTCATCAGTAATGACTCTCTTCTCTATTTATCTTCAAGAGTGAGGTAGCTTTCTAGGCAAGAATCTAAGTCAATAATTTTTAATATAGGAATCTTTATTGCCTCTATTTTAACCATGATTTTATAGATCTCAGAGACTGGAAAGTTCTTGACTGCTTTCTTCATCTTTACTTACTTCTAGACTTCAACTCTAAGAGACTCCACTGGGTTTCTTGATCTTCTCTTTTAGAGGAATCTATTCCCTGTAGGTTCATGAATAAGACAAAACTTTGATTATGCTTTTTCTTTAACTGCACTTTAAGGTCTCTAGTATGAGAATATGGCTTCTCACAGAACTCACAGACATACTTCCCATCTTTCTTTTAATGCTTGAGATATAGCCTTGTCATATCGTTGTGTATATCTCTCAAGAGTGTCTCTTATAAGTTGACTTGTAAGGGAAAACTTTATTGCATTCTTTGCATTAATAGTCAACTTTGGCTGTTATTTATTAATGTTCTATGGCGGGTTGTTTAACCTCCTCCTCAATATGCACAGCTTCTTTAATAACCTCCTACTTAACTTTATATTTAAATCTCAAAGCTAGACTGGTCTAAGTTGTCATAAGTAGGCTCCCACTGAGTACAAGCGTCTCTGGTCTCTACTTTTCTAGGTTGCAGGAATGATAATTTTTATTGACTTTACCCAAGTAATGCCGCTCTTCTCAAATGTTTAGCGCTCATTTTAGTTTGCTGATATATTTTATAATAATAATGATAAAATCTACCTTGATAAACTATTAAAGTAGAGTATATGACACTCTGGTAGATTCTTTGCAGAGAGGTAAGAAAATTAATTAACCATAAGGGACTGTAAGTTGACATATTTTATTAGAATTTTATACATTTTAGTAAATTAAAGTACTCCTAATGAAGTTTTGTTTCTCTAGGAGGTCCTCCAAATCAAGTTTGAACTTAATTTGGAGGTAAAGTTATTAAACATTTTTAAATTTAAAATGCTCCTAATTAAGTTTATACCTTAAAATTTAATCCCTAATAAAGTTTGAACTTTATTTGGAGGACCTCCTAAAATAATTAAACATTATTAGGACAATTTAATGGAGATAGATTGATAAAAATGGAAATCAATCTGTGAAACTTGGAGCAAATTTTTCAATGCTTCTCCTCATATCTTTTCAAGGTTGACCTTCAGTAGGTCCTCCCTATTTAGGAGAAAGATTTTAATAAACTTAAATGGATATCCATAATTTTAAATTTCATTAACATTTCTAGATAGAGGAAGTAAGATGGAGTCTATGAATGATGCAATGAAGAGAATTTAATCTCAAGATTTAATAGGAAAATTTCGAAGTAAAGAGGACCTTATAGATATTTGGTATAGCAAGGTAAGTTCTTAAGTAAGATTAATAAATCCATTATAGTTGGATTGTTCTTGTCGACTTAGGAGGGAACTAAAATCTCATTCTTAAAAGCCTTACTGAGTGAAGAGAAAAAAGCTTTTAATCTAATGAAATTAGGATGATAGAGATACCTAACTACCCTGAAATATCAGTGACAAACCTATATGATGCTATGAGTGATCCAGATGTTGCTCTCTACCTTCTATCAAAGCTATAGCTCTCTAATAAGTTGCCAGAGAGAAAGTTCTTCTTTTGTGTTCTTTCAACTCTGAAACCTGAGTACTTATATGAAGTTATTTAAGAAGTCATAAGAAACTCTACAGTATCTCTCCTGAAGAAAAAGAGAAGCAAGGTATTAAAATCAGCGACACCTGGCTCTAGGAACTACAGAAGCATCCATTCATCTCTAGTAAGCTTAGTTTTCTAACTTTATAGAAAAACCTGGTACTGCTATTTACTTGATGAAAGAGCGTAGCAAATTAAACAGAGAGAGAAAATCACAGGTAAAGCATGAATTGAGTAAGAGACTCTACAAAGATTTCTAAAAACCAGACGAGATGAACATCGACGCAGGAGCTGGCACTAAGAGAAGACACATGGGCCCAAGCAAGCCTTAAGAGGAAGAAATAAAGAGAAGCCAAATCCTTTACGGGCAAATTTAATATGTGAACTTATTCATTCGTTTAAATCTAATACTTATTTATAAACACAAAATCTCCCTTCTTTTGCGCACACTTTAGCTTTCTCATCGCTGACTCTCTCAGCACTCTTAATAAAATCGACTGTATCTATCTTCAGATCGTGCATTAAGTGATTGAGCAGAAGTTTCTTGTAGTGGCCTTTCAATAACCCCCAATATAATTCAATTCCATTGAACTGAGGACTGTAAGGAACATAATAATAATAATAATAATAATAATTAACTCACATCGAGAGCTCGAAGCTCTCCGAGTATAATTAATATAGTGTTAATTCACACAGGTAGTTTCACTCCCGCCAAGGCGCTCATCACACCAAGCTCATGTGCATCGTAGTAGCTACTTACATCACTTGTATCTTTTTCATCATACCAAAGGTGACCAGAATCTGACTTGTGACCAGTATCTGATCAGATTTTCCTTCTGATGGGGGAAAACGTTCCCTTATCAAATTAGAAAGCTAGACTGCCTACAGGAAGACCTCGAGAGTCTCTAATAAGCAATATCCAGTGTATTCAGGACGATTATCCAACCTTAACAAATGTTAGGCAAACTCAGTAACTCACAGGGTGAGTACACTTTGTTCGCTGTTCCATCTATTAACTTTTTAATTTAATATTATGTAAGGAACATTATATATTGGTGTTATGTTTAGCCTTTCTTATTCCTTTCTTGTGTCTTTAGTTTTATGACAGATAAGTTATCTACGATCAGAATAATCTCTTCGTCGGCGTACTTATCTCTGAGTTATTACAAGATGTTTATATTATTCGGTCTTTATTGAGCGAGGGTGGATAACATAAGTCTCTAGGCCATTATCTTCGCTTATTCCACCTATTATTGCATGAGTTTAAAGCTTAACCTTTTAATCATATACTTCAATGTTGCTGTATCTTTTATACCAAGACCTTGTTATGAAGGTATTAAAGGTGAATACTGCCTCATCAGCGTGTATGAACTTAATATTATGCTCTTAAGACCTTTGCATTTAATCGAATATATAATTTAAATTATCCTTATAAAATGGAACATTAAAGTCAATCACTCTCTTAATGCGATTGACTGTCTTGTAAGATATTCCGTTCTTTTTATATATGTTCGCTATAGATTAAGCAGAGATGTGAAGCTCAGGAAATTGGCGATGAAACATCACAGCCCTCTAGGCTAGAGAGAAATGAGCCCAGTATTTAAGAGTCTTATCATTAATAAGATATTCAATATGATGCTGCTAAAATTTTAAGGGTCTCTTAGGCTTAGAATTAAGATGCTATCTCTTTAAATTCAATGCTAATAGACAGTGAGACCTCACAGTTGCAGGAGATTTATGGAGTAGCCTTGCTATAGACGTATAATTCAGAACAGGCTTGAGTTGATCACTATATTCATCACATCCATATCGCAACTTAAACAATAAATCTATATACTCACTGTCATAAACTGACCCCAAACTCCTCGCATATACTCACTTAAAATACTAATATTTAAACATTAAACCCCTACATAAACCCTATTAAAACCCTATTAAAGTATGCGCTAATAGTCTACTTTTATCAATCAAAAACTCAATCAAACTACTGAAAGGGTTTTGGGGTTTTGAATCTTGTGGGGTCTCCAGCTGAGTTTATTAACTCACATCTTTTCATATGAATTTAGTCTACCAGGACCTTGTGCAAACTACAGTAATGACTCATTCCGTAGTTGATTATAGTCTTCCCTTGGCTTACTGCCATCATTGTATCCATTACATTTTTTGTCAGAATTATTTTCTTACTTTTTTTTAATTCGTTACTGTTCATCTTAATCTCATCTTTCTCTCTTTTGGGTCTCATGAAATGTTCAATTTTCATACTAATCTTCTTCATGTTCTTTTGAAACAAATCCCTTATTATTTAACTGGTATTGGTTTCTTTAAGTTGGTTGACATTCCTCAGTATTTTATTTGGAATGTCTCTTGGGGTTCTGAAAGCGATTCTTTTCAGTTGTAGCTCCATCTTTTCTATTTCTTCAATTTTGAGGAATTGTGCTGCAACTAACGGGGTGTACTTATATATCATCAATGATTTTATCTGGGTCATCATTGTTGTGCCGCTAACAGTACGATTGTTGGAGCTCGTCAGTTTCTGGTAAAACTCAGTTTTTTGTTTGATTTCATTCCATGTATTCTTCAGAAAGTTCTGGGTATTCAAACATATTTTTAGCCCTAAGTATTTTGCTTCCTCCACCTTGTTGATTCCTTCAATTTGAAGTTCCATTCCGAAGATTTTTGCATCGCTCAAGAAAAATGTCTTCTTTGTGTTAAGTTTTTGATTATGTGATTTTTCTATTTCTCTGAAGCTTTCTATCACTCTTTTAAATTATTATGGGTCTTTAACGTTTTCTAATATTTCGTCAGCTAATGCTATTAATTTGCCTTACTTTATTAGCGATTTTAATTCTTACTGGTTGAATGAGGCGTCTTGAAGGTAAACGTTGAACAACATAGGTGATAGTCTGCTACCTTATGCTACTCCTTACTCTATGGTTGTCTCTTAGTCTTCAAAGGTAATTCTGTTATTTTTGTAGAGCATTTCGATTAGTTTTATCATATTGAGAAACTTTTTGACAATTAACTCTTCCTCTAAGGATAGAGATTAGCTTGTCTTTCCATTCTGAGTCATACGCTTTTTATAAGTCAATTAGCAGGCATGCCTCTCTTTGCTTGCTCTTCCTCCCGGATGTTTTATTGTGTTTGAGGAGTTTTATTAAATTAATGTGAGTGGTCTTACTTTCCTTAAAGCCGTTTTGGTAATTTCCAGTTTGTAGCAATTCACTCTTATTTTCCTTAATTTTGTTCATGATGACTTTCTCAACTATTTTCCCTAAATGTGAGTTGACTAGTATTAGTCTTGTGTTGCTAACCTCTGGGTAAGATTCCTTTTGGTCCTTACTTAAGAGAATCAACCTTCCCTCTTTAATATATTGTGGGATCTGTCTCTCATTTAGCCATTATGTTATTTTTGACATATCGTTTCTCTCATTTTCTTGGACTTGCTCAGCATTTTTCCATCAAATCCATTTGGTCCAATCTCTTTATTAAAGTTGCACTCTTGAATACTTAGTTCGACGTCTTTTGTTTCGCAAAATTTTTCTCCTTCTTGCTCGTCTATCATTACTACATCCCTTTTGTTTTCTATTTTCTCTTATTGCTTTCCTATGTCTTTAAAGAGTTGGCTGTAGAACTCTACGATTTATTTCCTAGTAATTTCTCCTGCTTCAATTCTTTCGTCTTAAATCTTGAGTCCTTTGATTGGTTGAGAATCCTTTAAGCTCTTTGTTAATCGTTTCATCATATAAAATAATCCTATTAAGTCATTCTTATCTAGGCAGTGTTCTAAATCATTTATTGCCTCTTTCCACTTGGTTTTCAATTCTTGGAATATATTTGCCTGGCTTGTGACGTTATCCCTTAGTACCCACTCCGGTGGGTACTAGTACCAATTTTCCCCTCTTACTTGTTTTTCTATTTTATCCGCAAAGCATTACTATATCGGGTCGTCCAGATCTTCCAAAGTAAGTTCTCTTCCTTCTTCTATAAAAGTTTTCCAACATTACTTCCTGATGTCACTTATTCTAATTGTTCTCTCCCTGTCAGTTAATTTTAGGTCCTTCTCTTAGAATTTGATTCTGAGATTTACTTAGATTAGTATATGGTCTGTTAATCTAAGTTGGAAAGTTTCCCAGTTGATTGTTTCTACATTTGTATAGATTTAATCTAATTAATTTCCCTTTGTGTGTGTTTCCACACCTTCTGGGATAGACTCTTTTAACCCTTCTTTTTTTAATCTTTTTCCTAAGTCTTTGATGTGAAAGTTGAAATCTCCCATCACTATTATTCTTTGTTTTTGACATTTTTACTTCAAAGATTTAATCATAAATATCAACCTATTCTATAACTCTTTAATTTCTTCGTTCTAGTAAGGTGGGATATAGGCTTTTATGATATGTAGCGGGTAACTACCCACATTGAGGATGTTCTAGGTAATATATTACTTTAAAGTTTTTATCGTTTTCATTTCGTATTTTCCACTGTTTAGAACCAAAACTCCTCCATTTCTCGCTAGTTATGTTTGCGCTATATTCTTATTATTGATTTTAATAAGCCTTTGTAATCTGGTTTCTACTAATCCTACAACATCTGGATTTCTGCCCTCTATGTCTTTCATTAGCTAATCATGTTTAATTTTCACATTCAGTCCTCTGACGTTTTGTAGGCATATTATTAGTTCAATCGTTTTCGTATTTACTTGTCTTTTTTTATTTATGATCTATTCTCTCCTTTTGGCTCGCTACCTTTCTGCGAACCTCTCATTTCTTCTAACCAATCCCTCAGCTTCTCTCACTGGTTAATAGAATTCAAGCTGTCGGCAATTGTCAAGCTTGACCGAAAATTTGTTTATGTTTTTCCAATTGTTATGATGTAACTAAACATTCAGGTTTTGAAATGTTGTACTCTACGAATTTGATTTTGAATTTTCAAAGTATTTTTCCAATGTTTGCTGGGACGAGGCTTTGTCTCCCTGCCCACTGTTTTCTGAGTATACTGGTAACTTCCTTCTTCCACTGGTGATTTACTTTTCCGGCTGCATTTTTCCCGCTCTCTTTAATTATTGTTATATTAAGGTATTCATAATCGTTCTTAGACTCCTTAGTCTTATGAACTGAAAGGTTATCAACAAACAGGATGATCACTTGGTTGCTATACTTCTATCTGAGCTTATTTAGGAACTCAAAATACTACTCCCGCTTAATAGAGCGAGGGTGAATAACACAGTTCTCTAAGCATGAATCTTAATTTATACCAGCTAAAGTTGCATGGGTTACTACCTTCAGTTTTTAGTCATATACTTCTATATTATCGTACTTTTTGTACCAGGATTTATTAATGAAAAAGTTGAATTTAAACTCTGCTTCATGAGCGTGTATGAACTTGATGTTATTATCAATAGCTCTCTGCATTAAATTATATATATTTTAAATAATTACTATATAATTGTACTATAAAATCAATTACTCTCTTCACTCTGTTGACAGTCTTGAAATTAATGCCATTTCTTCTATAAATATTAGCTATAGTCTAAGGAGAGATACGCATGTCGGAAACTTGGGATGAAACATGACAGCTCGTAAGTCAAGAGGAAAGTGAGCCCAATACTTAAAAGTCTTAGAGTCACAGAGGTAGTCAATTTGGTTCTGAGTGAACTTTTATTTTCTTACTGGATGCTCTCTAGTACCAGAACTAAAATGCTAAGAAGCTAATATGCAGTGATATCTAACAGTTGAGGCATTCTTGCTTAGGAGCTGCATAATTTTGTACTGGTTTGGCTTAGTCTTTATTAATACTCGTACCATACCTAAGCTTAAGCAATAAATCTAAATATTTCTCACCATAAATAGACCACTATTTCGCTAATTTCTATTTTTCATTTTGCAAATTGGCTTAATATCTCTACTAACCCCAATAAGACCCCAATCATATCCTACAAATCAAATCATTAAAACATCTAAGGGTTTTTGATTTCTAATTCCTAATATTTTATTTTTTTACTTATATGACAACCATTAGATTATATTTTTATTTTAACTGTAATAATTCTAATTATTATTGATTAAATATTTAAAATTTTAAGCACTATAAATATTAATTTAACAAATTGAATCGAATATTATTAAATATCATAGAAATACATTCGAAATTGAAAAATTGATTATAAATTTAATTAAGATAAATCAAAATTGTGTTAGCATAAGTTGGTCAATTGGACAATCCTGAGCTCATTCAATATAGAATTCATAATTTGCCTACATTTTTATTGGTGGTACTATTTTATCACATCTAAGAAGGGAGATAACTCAACTTTAATTAAATACCTTTAAATTCTTTAAATTATTTCATAATATTAAAGCAAAATTATCTCGCTCCAGGGATGTGATAAAATAAAACCTCCAAAAATAAGGTCCAGCTGATTTTAAAATCTTTATCAAAGAAACCCAAGATGTTTTAAATAAGCCAACATTAATTGCCACTATTTTTAATTATAATAAATAAGTTTATAATTTATTTTACAATTTCAAAAGTATTTATACAATAATGGAAATTAGAAATAATCCTTAATGTAGAAAGAGTACAACTAGGAATATTATAATTATCATCTTAATTTTTTATTTTAATATATATTTTTAAATAAAATATAATTTATTATAAATGAGTACAATTATGTTTAATTTGTCGCTTGTTTGTGGATATTTAGAGCTACTTTATATAAAAAATTATAAAGAAAAAAATATATGTTTTAAATGTAAAAATATTATATCCGATTATTTTTTTATTATTATTTAAATAGCAAGAAAATTTGTGGTAATAATCAATTTTTAAATTAGGATACTTAGCAATAAATCTCAATACTTTTTCAATCATATTTTGCAAGGGTTATAATAAATTAATTTTAATTTTATAAACTAATTTTTTCCTAAAATTACTTAATCAATCCACTAGACATATTAATAAAGATTATATATTATTCTTATTTATTTTTTCTTTTTTTTCACTTATTTAAAAGATATCATTATTTCATTTCAAAATAAGAAAGTTCATTGTCCTAATTTAAAATAGTTGATATAATATTTCTCAAATCTTTAATTTATAGTTAAGAAATTAAAAAAACCTTCGTAAAGATTTTTTAAAAAAATTAAATCTTGATTTTATATATCAAATTTTAATAGAAAACCTTTACTTTTATTTTTTTACACAAACAGTTGATTTAATAACTAACTTTTTAAAAGTTACTAATAAATTAAAAACTTAAATCTTGATTATTTCATCATTTCTATAAAATAATGCAAGCATAAACTTATATTTAAAAAACAATTTTTTAAGTTTATAATTTATTCTATTTTTATGCCTTAAACTATTCTTTTTAAAAAATGGAGTTTAAATGTGAATGTAAGTTCCAAAATATAGATTAATCATGAATATCTCCCTGATCTTAAGAAGATTTTTAAAAAATAAATGCACTTTTTATAAAAATAAATCGATCTATAAAATCCCTAGTTAATTAAATTAATATTCATATTTTATAATTATTAAAGATTTATAAAATTCAAATATCCTCATGTTATACACTTTTAATATAGAATGTGACTCTTCATGCTCAAGTGGCATTTGTTTTTCTGAATCACCTTCGAGCTGTCTTTCGTGTGAAAATTTAATATATAACCAAACGACAAGTGATTTGAACAACCAATCTTAAATTGGCAATATTTTAAAATTTTAATTAATTTAATTGAAATATGTATATAAAAATTAGCTAGTAAGGCATTTTTAACATTGAGACACTCAATTGTACGGCAACTTGCAATTAGAATTAATTATTAATGAAATATCAAAGTTCAAACGACCAGGAATATAATATTATAAATGATTGGTAAATTTCATATGTATATATATTAATTAATATTTAAAAAAAATAAAATGTTATAAATAATAGAATCAATTTTTATATCAAAACTACATTTTAAGGGAGGTTTTTATTATTTATTAATTTCATGAATTGATTAAAGGTATTTAATTTATAATAATAATTATAATCAAAAATAATATTGCTTAACAACAATTTATAAGATATATTAAAATTGAAATATTCAGAAAAAATCATAATATTAATTTAATAGTGTATTTATTTTAACTAAATCCTATAATAAAATTATTAATATTATTTTATTACTATTTTAAATTTAATAATTTTGCTCTTCATGTTTTAAAAATGTATAATTAATAACAAATTTTTAAAAATAAAAATTATCGTACAATTTGTAAGAGTAATATTTATAAAATTTTATAATCCTCTATTTTTTTCATATATTCAGATATAATTTTTATTATTAATTTCATATTGTAGAAGTAAGTTAATCAATACCTAAATATATTTATAATTTCATAACTGATTATATTAAATAATGTGTTAAATATACTGAGAGTTTTATTAATTATTTTACGATTAGGCTATGACTTTTATATTGATCCTGAAATCGACGAACTAACATAACCTCAATTGGGTACAAAATTATACCCTTATAAGGAATTAGATGACGCTTTTCGAGAACTATTTAATCAAGCTGCCTCAAGAAGTATATCAGTTACTATCAATATTTTTAGATTTGCAATAAATGTATAAAACTAAGCAAATAATAATTTTATTATAAAAAAATATTAAAGGAGGTACAAATACATCAACTATATTCTCAGGAATAATGCCATTAATTTTATTGAACAAAAATATGATAATAAGACTAAAATGCATTTAATTTCAATTATTTTATTTTTGAGACCATATTTTGAAGATGAGTCTTAAGATAACAACTCTGCAAAAAATAAAACTTTCGTATTAATCTATGAAGATACATCAATTCTAAAATAAAAAAATATCATAACATTTAATTGTAAAATTATATGATATTTTATACTCTTTCTTATTTGATAATTATTATTTAAAGATAACTATAGGTAATCTCGACCAAATATATAATTTAACCCCACCATATACTCAAACGGATAAGTCATAAATTATGAATTTGATAAAAGTTTAGAAGAAGGGATAATATCCATTTAAGAAACCAGTTCTGCGAAATATAAGATTCATGTATATAGATCTAATATAACTATTTGGGGGGATCTAAGTCGGTGCAAAATTATTTTTCTCAAAATCTCTAAGTCGGTGCATGATCAATTTTTGACATTATTGATATATTTTTTCATCTTACCCCACATAAAAAGTATCATTATTAACTAAAACTCATGTCTCAGCTTTTTAATCGAACTCATTCATGAAATTTCGATCATAGGACACTTTTAATAATATTACAAAAATATTTTTTCTCTGTGACAGATATTTGTTTAAGTAAAATAAAAAAATATTATTCATATTTTAATATCTAATAAGTCAGTAATCAACAAAATTGGGGATTAAGAACATCATAGTTGTTCGCTAAATTTAATGATTTCTGGCCTTATTTTAAAACCATTGACTCAATTAATTGTCTTTTTTTAAACACACTAATCAATGTGAACGATTTATTTAATTCCAGACATCATTAAATATAGCGAATAATTTTATGATGTTCTTAATCCCCAATTTTGTTGCTTACTGACTTATTAGATATTAAAATATGAATAATATTTTTTTATTTTACTTAAACAAATATCTGTCACAGATAAAAAATATTTTTGTAATATTATTATAAGTGTCCTATGATCGAAATTTCATGAATGAGTTCGATTCAGAAGCTGAGACATGAATTTTAGTTAATAATGATACTTTTTATGTGGGGTAGGATGATAAAATATATCAATAATGTCAAAAATTGATCATGCACCGACTTAGGGATTTTGAGAAAAAAATTTTGAACCAACTTAAGATTTTTTAAAAAATTTTTGCACCGACTTAAACCCCACTCCAACTATTTTTAATTTTTATGAATTTTATTGAGAAAAAGATATTTTCATATATAAATGAAATTTAACTATCCAAGATTTAATTTTTATATAGGAATAATAGACTGAATTTTCTTTTGAAGATTCCTTACTTCAAGCAAATATGTAAAAATGAACTAGTATATTTATTGTGATAATAATTTATTTGTTAAATATCAATGATTTTAATTGGGTAACTGTGAAAGAATGTGAGTTACATCTAGCAAGTTTAGTTTATTTTACTTAGAATGGAGCAAATTTTATATTAAAAAATAACATATTAGACCTTTCAAAATAAACATTAGTCACATCTGATCTATCCGAGATATCCCCCCACATCACTTCTTCCAATCCTCCTAAATAAGAGAAACCTCTCACCAAATTTAACGTGACACTCCCTCCCACAATATAAAATACCTTATTTCATATGAATTTTACATTTTACAGTGATAATAGCTAAAGCATAATATTTCTATATTATAAAAATTATTTTGTTAATTTAACTATTTTTCTCATTCCTTTTTTTATAACTTATATTCAATTAAAAATTAGCTATTTAAAAAATAACAATGACTATTAAGTATTGATATAATTTTTGGAAATTTTAAATATCTTAATTCAACTTCATTTTTCAAAATTCGAAAAAATAATTATATAGTTTATTTTTCTTTATTTAAATTATTTATAAATTAAAAAAATCAATCAATATCAAAATAAAAGTATATGTCTGATTTTTCGATTTATGACGAATGAAGTTGAATTTAGATATTTAAAATTTCCAAAAATAAACGAAATGCATAATAGGTAAATATTAATTTTTTAAGGAATTTATTCAAAAAAAAGGAATATAAGTTCTTATAAGATCTTTGTCAGAGAAGTTCGATGTATATAGTGAAATAAGTAAAGTAACTTGTTTAATGTAACCTCGAAAGTCATGATCGAGTTAGCTTCATATTAAAAGATATCATATTAGAAAAAAGAGGTATTCTATAGGGTTGGTTTCGGTTCTTTGTTTAGGGAGGATGGGGTATTGGTAGGAGGGGTATCTTGGTAAGAACACACATTTATCAATCAATAAAATTTAATAGATTTTTGTTTATATTATCGATTAATATTTTTAAATACATAAAACTTTATGTAGTCTATATAATTTACATTAATTTTCTTGAATAGCGCTGGGGATTAAGATTTAAGATTACCTGGCCAGAGTAATAATTTAATAATAGACAATATTGCAATAATAATACATCAAATTTAATTGATTTTTAATAGATTTTTAGCATTGATCATCATAATTAAACTGTAGAATAAATGAAATGTAGTAGATGTTTTTAATTTTTTATAGGAAGTATCACCTTTTTAGTATTTTCAAAACGATTGAATGTAAATAAACGCCATAATTTATCTTTTTATCATTCATAAAAAAGGACACTAATAATATATCTAGGAAAAATACTTCATTCATCATAAAATTCTATTATCATAGTAAACAATTAAGTATTAATAAAAACTGAAAATTTTACTGAATTTGTTAATTATTTTATTTAAGAATATTTTTAAAAAATTTATTAATCATTCTTAAAGGAGCATTTAGTTAAATAAAATTTATTAACATTTGAAGTAAAATTTTAATTTACTTAACTATAAAAAATCTATTAAATTAAAGGTATTTACAGTTAAATTAGTCTAAAAAATATATATAAATAATATAGTTTTTGGACAAAAAGTAATAACTTTTATTGTAAATTATTTAAATACTATGGGACACTTAGATTAAAAAATACCTAGAAAATATAAGAATTTATCTACTTTATGATATTTTTAAGACTTGAATTTTTTTCATAATAATTCAAAATTTAAAAAAAATTATCTTATTTCTATGAGTTTTAATTTTATAATAACATTTTTGTAGGCTAAAATACTGAAACTTTATTTCAGTTTTTGGAAATTCAATCGTTAAATAATTTAACATTCACAAATAATGTATTCTTAAATACTTAGTGGTAAGATAGAATTTTTGAAGAGTAAGTGAAATTTTAAATGAAATATAGAATTTAAATGTACAAAAAGCAATTAAGAATCAGGAATTTTCTCAAATATAGCTCAGAATGGCCAAATTTGAGGTAGATTTTTCTCAAATTATATTTATCACATATAACCAAGATATTCTGAGTCGACAGCACAGCTGTGCTGTTCCACCATACCGCACAGCTGTGCGGTTTATCTGCATTTCTAAGCCTCCCCACATTTTTTTCGCACTATTTTAGGTTCTTAATTCACAGTGTACATCTAGGCTCTGTAGGCCTTATATACTTAAATTGTTAATTATATTAATTATTTTTTATTAAACTTTTAAAAGTTTAATTATGAATTTATTAAATTTTCCGTTAATATAATTTCTCTATAGAGATTCTTTATTAAAGATAACCATATTTAAATTTTAATATTTTTAAATTATTAAAACCTAATAATTATTAATATAATTAAGAATTTAAGTATATAAGGCTTACAGAGCCTAGATGTACACTGTGAATTAAGAACCGAAAATAGTGCGAAAAAAATGTGCGGAGGCTTAGAAATGCAGATAAACCGCACAGCTGTGCTGTCGAACTCAGAATATCTTGGGTATATGTGATAAATATACTTTGAGAAAAATCTACCTCAAATTTGGCCATTCTGAGCTATATTTGAGAAAATTCCTGATTCTTAATTGCTTTTTGTACATTTAAATTTAAATTCTATATTTCATTTAAAATTTCACTTACTCTTCAAAAATTCTATCTTATTATTAATCTGGCAGCATTATCTATTAAACTTTTGAAATGCCCACTAAAATAATATACCTTTATATTTTATTATAAATTTATTAGTGTAGATGTAGATATTAAAAGAG
>ARYC01010412.1:0-11323 GCA_000711775.1 Oxytricha trifallax | reverse complement strand
AAGATGATATCGATGAAGACGATGAAGAATCAACTGAAGAAGCTCAAGACACCAAAGACGACGAAGAGAAATCTGATGAAGAAAAGGAGAAGAAGGACGAAGAGAGCGAGGATAAATACACCAAGTTCTGGAAATCCTTTGGAAAGAACGTTAAGCTCGGAGTTATTGAAGATGCCAGCAACAGAAGCAAACTCGCAAAGCTATTAAGGTAAGCTAAATCTCTTTTACATTTAAACGGGTTGTTAAATGATGAATCGAAAGTGAAGGTTGGCTATTGTCGCTGATACATGAACCCATTGGCGAGCTAGTCATCTCTAATGAAATAAAATTTCTAACTGATCTATACACCCAATATACAATCTCCCTATATTACCTGGTTCACTTATTTATAATTACTATAGATTCTACTCCACTCATGATCCAGAGACCTTAACTTCCCTTGACGAGTACATCTCAAGAATGAAGAACGATCAAGACACCATCCTCTACTTGCCAGGTGATTCTAAGGACGCTATCCTTAAGTCACCAATTCTTAAGAAATATATTAAACTCGGTTACGAAGTCCTCATCCTTGGAGATCCCATTGATGAATTCTGCGTACAACATTTATCTGAATACGAAAAGAGAAAGGTCAAGTCTATTGCTAAGGATGATGTTAACATTCTTGACAACGATGAAATCTCAAGAAAGAAACTCCAAAAGCTCAAGGAAATGTACAAGCCACTCACTGAATGGTTCAAGAACTACCTTGGCAAACAAGTTGAGAAAGTTACCATTTCAAACAAGCTAGATGATGATCCAGTATACATCCTAACCTCTCAATACGGTTACTCTGCATCTATGGAAAAGATCAATAGAGCTCAAGCTTTTGCCAATCAAGAGAAGGCTGCCAGCTATATGCTTGCAAAGAAGACCCTCGAAATCAATCCCCATCATCCAGTCATTAAAGAATTACTCCAAATGGTTAAGTCTGCTGCTGGAGGTGAGGTAGATCAAACTGTCTCAGAATATGCTGACTTATTGTACAATATGGCTCTCCTGAACTCAGGTTTCTTGATTGAGAACCCATCTGACTTCATTACTCCACTCCAAAAACTCCTCAGAGTTGGTTTCGGTATTAGAAGAGACGCTCCAATTGAAGAAATCGAAGTCGACATTAGCAGTGTTGAAGATGATGAGAGCTCTTCTGAAGAACCAGACGTAGAAGGTGAAGTAGAGGTTGAAGAAGATGATAATAAAGACAATAGCAGAGAAGAGCTATGAGCTACCAATAGAAGTGATCTTTGATCATTCATTTAGTTAGTTTAGTTCCACTAGGCATTTATATTTTTATTTTGTAACATTCTATTTCTCATTCAAATCACTTTTTGTCTACTACAACTTCATTATGCATGTTTTGTTATGGATTTTAATAATATATATAAATAACATGGATAAACAATATTACAATTTCTTGAATGATATTGATGAAGAAGATAACATAATGAGCTTTACAAGTGAATATACTTCCCATCATGATAAGTAGATGCTAAATAAAGGCAGCAGCAGTTAAAACAGTGATGATGAAATCAGCTAGTTCCTGTAGATGATAGATTCTGATAAATTAATTGCAATTCAATTTTCAAACTTAATTAACTTATCTTAGTTGTTAATACAACTTTAGCACGCAAATTAATTTTGTTTAAATTTTTCTAATTTAAATCATCATTGAAAATTATCAATTAAGCTTTTCGAGTCAATTATTTCTTATATAAAAATTAAAAATAGACAATAACTAAGTAATTAGAAATACTTAATCAATATATTTTATAAATGAATTATTAAATTTATTGTTAAAAGAAATGAGATTGTGGTCATGCCTTGATTTAATTTCTATATTTTGGCTTATTATTTATTTAATGATTATCTGATAATATTAATATATTTTAAAGAATTTTTAGTATAGATGAAATATTATTTAAAAATTTGTCAAAAAGTTTATGAATCAATTACGTAAGATTATTATTTAGTCATTAAATTTTCATGAATAAAAATATATAAAACGATGTTAAACAGATCTTTATAAATTTAAAATTGATTCTTCATTAATTCTAGAGATTAAAAGATTTCAAAACTATCTATAGCCCCATAAGTAAATGTTAACTTGCTGGATGAAGATGAAATATACAGCTTTTTAATTGAAACATCCACTGCTTATCAATCCATTTACTATAATAACAGATTTCATCATATATTTAAATTGTGTAACTATATAATTCGAGAGCAATTGAAAGAGAACATTGAACTAGACTTATTCTTTAATAATGACAGAGTAATTGTTCAAGATTAGCCTACTTAAGATAAGACCGTTACTGATAGTGAAACATCAACCACTAACTCAACAGATTTTCATCAAGAGGATTTTAAATCCACAGAAATTTAGGAATAATTCCTTCAGGAACTCATTGATCAATAGATGCTTTCTAGAATTAAGGAATAATATCTAGCCTACTTAAAATACATGCATAACTTAATTTTAAGTGAATTCACTAGCATAAAAAGTTAAATAGTGCAACTATTTAATTTTCTGGAAGAAGATTATAAACAAAAGATATAAACTCTTGAATTAGAGACTTTACAGCAGTAAATGACAAGATTTAAGGAATTAAAGATTACCTCACTTTAAAACAATTTAATAAATCTAATTGACTCTAAATTTGAAGAAACTTACATGTAACTAAATGAAAAATACTATAGGTTTTTATATTAAGATCTGCTTAAAGCTATTGAATCATAGATTATAAACTAATCTGAGTATCTAATGCAAAGATTAATAAGAGCCATTTCTACCACATAACAAGGACCAACATAGACTCCTTAGTCTTAGTAAAATATATAGGAATTTTGGTGTAGAAGTATCACTGAGTTTTTTGGCAAATATGAGATGGACATAAGTTTCAGTAAAATCAAAATTGATGAGTTGCTATTTTGTTTTGCTAGTTTTGTGGCATCTAACATGCCCTGCTGGTCTATTGCCAAATATCAATGTATTATACAATTTTTAGAAAATATAGCTATGTTGAGAGATGACTCCTAAAAACAATTAATTAAGAACTAGGCTAAGGAAATCGTTTAAAGTTATGAAGGTCAAAACATCCAACATGCTAGAGACATGTAAATGATCTGTAAATAATAAATGTGCATGATTGAAAGGCAATCTCTGGTTGATATTATTATATTCATGTATCTGGGTGGTACACAGTAGATTAATTAAGAATGCGAGATACAAATCAACAAATTGAGTGCTTAAAGCAGGTAGTTAGTAATGAACTTTATGAAAAATTCCTTAACTGATGAAACATATTCATGAAATTTTCTAAATAAAGTGAATTGTATTAAATAATAAAATAGACAAATAAATAATTTAAAACATGTCTGATCAGAGTGCTCTGTGTCATTCAACAAAAATGTAAGTTACAAAAAACATATCTAACATTTTATTTTTACAGGGGTTTCACCTGACAAGATTGAGGGCGTCAACGAAGAGGGACTTCAGGAAGTCGCAGAGAGAAGGGCACAGGAAGTCAATATTGGTGATGAAGACGTTGAAGATGAGGAGGAAGATGAAGATGAAACGTTTTTTTTAGATTTACTATTACTACTGTTGTTATTACTATTACTATTATTGTAAATTAATTTTCTAATTCACTTTATTTTATTTAAAAAGCATCATGATTCTAGTGAGTACATTATAGCAATGGGATAAATTGAATAATATATAGAAAATAAATAAATATAGTAAATCAGAGAGATAAATGATTAAGAAATCTCAACATTCTTAGGTATAGATAGTGATAAAAACATCGATTTAAGCAACTTTATTATCTAAAAAATTGTTAATACATAATTATTATGTTATTAATTCAATTAATTAAAATAGAGAAATTATACCTAAATTGATACAAAGAAAAATGTTGTTTAGAAGTTAAGTTCATTTTTTAACAACTAAAAAGAATCTCTGATAAAATAGGAAATTTAAGTAGTTTCAGATAGCCAGATTTAAATAGTTAAAATTGCAAATTAAAACAATATGTTTATCCCTTAAATACAACTATAGAAAATAACAAAGTCAGATATACAGATACATTCTGCCTATGAATCAAAGCATGTAATGATCATTTGTTCTAGTAGCTTTAACTAAGATACAAAATAAGATATTAACACTTGGAATGGTTTACTAAAACTGTAGTAAAATATAAATATCACAACCTATTTGCTTGATTGGAAATGTGAAAGTATGCCTCGTTTAATCGAGAAAGTATTAGATTTTATATAAATAGCTTCTATTTTTGATACTAAAGAGCTTTTATAACCAAAGAAAGCTCAGTACTTAGCGAGAGTAATCACTAATTTGATGAAGATAAGTAGGGTGTTCATGCCTTTAAATGATATACACTAAATCTTTAAAAATGCCAAACAACGTTCTAAAGTCACTGGAAAACTATTAGGGATATCGATTGCCCTAGGAAACCCATTTTATGGAAAAACTATATCTCTCTTAGGATTTTCATTTGGTTGTTAAGTAATAAAGAGTTGCCTCAAAGTATTATATAAATTAGGCATAAATGACAGAATACACAATGTCACATTTATTTGTGGTACGAATACCCTACACAGCAAAAGTGATCACTATAAATGGGAAAGAATTTTACATAATGTGGTTAGAGGTTAAATTAAGAATCTTTATTCTTAGTCAGATGTGCTCTTGATCCTTTATACCATGTTAGAGAAGCAAAAGAGTATAGGATGTACTTAAGTTTATGATAAATCTCAATAGAATATGAGTAATTTAAGCAAAATAAAGGGATCAGATACACTAAGTTGCATTAAGGATGAGAATGAATTCAGGTTAAGGAATTATGATATCAGTGCATTCATTTAAGTAAGCAACGAGATAAAGTCATAAAAAAGCTTATTTAGGTATTCAATTAAATTATATGAATGTTTGAAACTAGCCAAAGCTTATTTCTGATTATCATAATTTGAATAAAATACATAATTAATTCGTGATATATCTTTTATTGCAATTCGAACTTCCAAATAGCAATAGAATAAATAATTCAAAATAATTTAACTTGATTATAATTATAAAAACATAGAAAAAAAATGAATTACATATCAGTTTAGTTTGGTTACAATCAAAGCAAACTCTTCAATATAAACTGCCAAATAAACCCTCTTCTTGATGCTATTAGTGATGGTTGCTACAAAGAAATGGGTAAGTTCATGAAGAAAAGAGAAGAGTTTTTTAACAAGGAAATTGCTTCATTTAAGAAGAAAGAGTAAAATCTGCAGAAGAAATTGGAACGGTTGGAGCCACCAAAGTCCTTGGAACCTCCTAAAGAAGAAATTAAAATGCAAAATCCTAAGAAAGATGCAAAGAAAGCAGGTAAAGATAAAGCAGGCAAATTGGATGGGAAATAAGTAACTGTGAAAAAGACTAAAAAGTAATTGCAAGAAGAGGAAGACGAAAGAAAACGTAAGGAAGCAGAGGAATAAGAAAGAATCAGAAAGGAAGAAGAGGAAAGAAAGAAAAAAGAAGAGGAAGAAGCAGCCAGAAAGGCAGAAGAGGAGAAGAAAGCAAAAGAAAAGAAATAGCCACCTGCCAAGGGAAAGAAATAAGAGGAAGAGAAGAAAGATGAACCAGTAATTGAAACAGAAGAATAAAAGATAGCAAGAGAGAAAACAGAGACTCTGGCTTAAATAGACGACTTAAAGAAGCACATTGAAGCTTATTCAAATAAGTTAAAACTGCTGCAAGAAGCACAAGTTAAACTTGCGGAGGAAGAAATTAAACCTAAAATTGTTGATTTGAATGAGAAGACAGGGGAGAGAAAACATTTGAAAGCTAGTGGAGATTCCTATGCCATTCAACTACTGAGAGAACGCAAAGCTTATGTTCTCACTTAAATAAAAAAAGGAGCGAATGAAGAAGAAGTAGTTGAGAATATTGTTATTGATGGCGCTTGTATTAGAACTCCAGAGGAAGATAAACTAGATTAAATATAATGGATAATTACAATAAGTATAAATAAGTTTATTAAATGGGAGGAAGAATAGAAAGAACTGGAAGCACAAGCAAACAAAAAGGGTGGCAAAAACCCTCCACCTAAAAAGAAATGAAAATCCTTGTAAAAGTCATTCTATATTTTTAATTTAAATTTAATCATAGAAATTATCAATTACATTCAAGAAAATAAATAAATATTAAAAATATGTAAATCTAGAAATATAATTTTAATTATAACAGCTCTGATGGCATTTAGTATGGGATCTGCATAAAAATGTAACACTTTTTATTATTTTATCTATTATTTCAGGCCCTGATATCTCCAAAGAAAGAAAAGCCTTACCAGGACCAGGTAAACCAAGAAACAATATTTAACTTAATTAAAATAAATATTTTAACTAAGATTTCTTTAAAATAAAATTTAAGTTTGCATATTCCCCTGAAAAAAAGAATATAGAGAAGTCTCCCCCTAAATGGGTGTAAGAATTATTTACTCGAATAACATCATTTTTAGCATTGGGAAATCCCAAAGAAACACTTTTAATACAGATAAAACAAATCCTGGTCCAGGTCAATATAACATTCCAGAAAAAATATTTAGATATCTTATTTTTATGCGTTTAAATAGTGGAAGGACCATGATACGTAATGGGCATGAAAACAATTCAAAGTGAAGCTTTAATAACATCAAAGGATGTTCCAGGTCCAGGTCTATACACCCCAGTAACTAATTCATTCTCAACAATAGCTTTCTCGTATGTTGATATTCATTAAATTATTACAATATATCCTAGACTCATTTTATCTGTTCGTGATTACTAAGAAACCAAATTAATCTCAATTTGATTTTTATTAAACATTACTTTAATAGTTTGAGTGGAAAAGACAAAGGAAGTATAACTCACAGAGAAGGTCCTGGCCCAGGCTAGTATCAATCAAGATCAGTGTTTTCACAAATAACTGGTCCAGCTACATTCAGTAGATTTAAAAGAATCTAAAAAGATAAGAAAGGAGCAGTCACTGATTCTCAATCACTCACAAGGGAAGTGCCAGGTCCAGGAGCATACAAAGGAAATTACAGAGTATTGACAAGAAATGATCCTTAACCAATATTTGGATCATCAACCAGAGACAAAAATACATTCTATGATACTCAAACAAAACTTTTTCCTGGTCCAGGTACCTACAATATAATCAATTATTATATATGCTCTTACAGTTTATAAATTTAAAGTTGTAGTAAAGTAATTTATCTACTTATTAAATTAGTAAATAGCAAAGGTACGATGCGTTAAGATGGAAAAACAATAACAATGAGTCCTAGAAGACCAGATACTTCTCCCTAAGTTTCGAAAGATACTCCAGGACCTGGAACATATGATTAAACAAAATTATACATGACTCTGAAACAATTCGGTACTACTCGTATTGGAACATCAAAAAGACTAGGACTACCAAGTACAGACAAATCAATTCCAGGCCCATAGCAGTATAATGTAGCTGACCCATCATTCGTAATGAAAAAGGACCCAAGGACTATTTTTGGAAGTTCAGAGAGAGATTCTATTCTAAATGGTAGCAAGCTTGTGCCTGGACCAGGCACTTACCTCATACCTTAAAAAGCAATTGAAGGAAGGTAATTCTCACTTAGTAGCAGATACAAATAAGACATACTGGATTATTTTTTCATTATTATTGAGACAAGCCTAAGGATACCCCAGGGCCTGATGCATACAATTCCTTAATTCCAGGTTTATAAACTCAAAAGAAGCAACCATCTTTCGTATTTGGTCATGGACCAAAAACAGCAAGAGATTTAACTTCCAGAAGAATTGTACCAGGCCCAGGAACATATGATCTCAAAAATAAATCATCACTCGCAATGTCATTTACTTAAACTCAGAGACTTAAAGTTAAATATGATGAGAATCCTGGCCCAGGAACATATAAATTACCTGTCAAATTTGCAGATGTACCCAAGTACCTGATACCAAATAGAGATGACTCCCTTAAATTCGTATGATTATTTATACACTTTATTATAAAAACCAATTCCATTATAACTAAACACTAAACTATAAAAGAAGCAATTTGGATTGCTCTCATCATGAATAGTCATTGAAAAGTGACCGGATGGATTTCTTTGTCTCTTTTCAATATCTTTTTCATCCAATATAGGCATACTATTTTCAATAGATATTTTATTACATTAAATAAAAGGATTTCTTTTTAGAATTAATTAAGAATTGCTGCTAAATAAATCATGCTCAAACAATAATAATTTCCTCTATGATCTTCTCAAGAGTAGTAATTCCAATAATGCTATGCTGCTAAACTGACAATTACTGATCTTTCTGTTGTTTAATTGCATCAAGAATGAGATTTGTTTCATTGACTAAACTCTGTGGGTCATTGCAGACTATAGCTAAGTGAGCAGTGCCCTCTTTAAAGATATTAAGCATTTGACCCACTGTAGCAGTAGGGCTAGCATATATTGGTGTTTTAATGAGGCATTTTCCATCCATCGAAAGTTGTTTCAATGTGAACTGATTATCTTCTACGTTTAAACCTATTAGTGATTTTACAATCAATACTCCCAAGATAAATGTCTTATTATCATCATAGTACACTGGTATTCTGCTGTAGCCTTTAGTTTTAATCAGTTCAATTGTATTACTATCAATTACTGTATTAATTGATAATGTGAATACTCTCTCAAAAGGTGTAATTAACTAATCTATAGTAGTAAATCTTAGGTCGAAAGCACCAGAGATGATTTTAGTTTGAAGAATTGAAAGACCCATATTATCATTTTATGTAATCTGCAATTCTTGAAGAGCTTGTCTAGAATGCATTTGCACCAGTGTTTTTAGTTAATCATTTTTATATCTAGTAATGTCATGCTCTCCTAATAAATAATCTAATATCTTAGAAAGAGGCCAAGTGACAATTCCTAAAGATAGCATTAAGAATTTGATTAAAGGTGCTAGCATTCTGGCTATTTATAGTTACTATGGGCCAGTACATACAGCCTAGGGTATTACTTCGCCAAAGAAAAGTACTGCAGTAACTGATACTATAATTGCCCAGAAAGAAGGCATGATAGCATCTAAATAGATAGGCAGAGCTTCCATTGCAAAAGCATTTGATAAAAGTAGCGTCACAAGCAAGAAGTGATGCTACTTCAATATTGGCAGAACTACTTTGGCCTATTATTTTTAAGATGGGAATCAGTAATCTTACGCATTTCTTTTCTTCTGCAGTTCCTATTGATTGCTTGATTTCCAAATCTAGCTTATCTATTGAGAGATAGCCCACTGTTAATCCACTCATTAATCCTGCGAAACACACCAAAACTATCAAAATATATTTACATGGAATTTGTTCTTACATAATGAGAAAAACAGGTAGCTCCAGAAAAGAGGTGTCCCATAGGCAGCACGTTCCTCTCCATGAAAAACTATTGGACTTTCGTCTTCGATTGAATGTTGTATTTCCTAGTACTAATTTTATTAATTATTTGGACTTTTTGTTGTAGTTGTTGACTCCTGAATTACTCCTGCATTCTGTGGAGTCTGAGGACTTTCAATTTGATCTTATGAATCTAAATTTATTGTAAAAATCTATTGATTTACCTATCAATGCTACAGTAGAATTTAGATCACCTTAAATGACTCCATACTCTAATAACTAGTCATTTGTTTAACTTAATTGTGATAGAATGGTCTTATTCAGAAATACTGATAAGAGAAGTAAATTGGTGATTGAAGTAAATTTTAGCTTCATTAAAATTGCTTATAAATAAATACAATACTCTAATCAATTTATTTATATTTAACGGTAACTCTATCACTCAATTTAGATTCTGATTCAGTAATATTCTCAGTAATATATAATTACATAGCAATCCAAATGTTCTAGAGATGAATGAAATAATGAATGAAACAAATCAAAACCCTTATCTAACCCCAGAAACCCAATAAATTTACAATGCCAAGTTCACTTAACTTTTCGCCCAGAAACTTGAAAACCAGGTGAAGGAGGACATTGAATTAATAAACAAAAAGAATACTGGGCTAGGGTTTGATGGGAGTCAAGAATACAGAAATCTAGGCATGGATAAGAAATTAGCTTAGTCTCTCATTGACAGAGAGGTGTGAATTACAATTAACATAAATTACATTTTTAATGCATTAATGTTTTTGAATTATCTGCTAGATACATACCTCTTAATAGTTAAATAATTGATTCGACTTGTGGGTAGAATAGCATAGTGAAATAGGAATTAAGGCTTAGAGGGTATAAATAAACTAGTAAATTAAAAAGAAAGCTTATGTTATAATATTCTGTAGTCTGTTTGTTAATAATTTCATAATTTAAATTTGAATAACCTTCGTAAAAATAACAATAAATAGGTGGTTAAATCTATATTATTAAAATTAAAATTTACATTAGTAAATTTTTTCATTTTACCCTATTAAATAAATGAGTTTTTCTCCACCCAAACTAGATCAGTTTTAATCATAAGTTTCATCACAATAATTTAATAATTAAATTTCTTATTAAATCCCATATATAATTTGAATTTATTTTGACAATAAAATTACGGTAGTTACTAACAATAAGACGCAATGATGCAAGATGCAAACATGAACATGAGTGATCAACTCACAATGGGGGTCCTCTACCCAAACAACTAAATTGCGAATCAAAATTAACTTGCTCTACATCAGCAGACAATTGGAAGCAATTCGTACAATGGAGTGAGTTAATCATTGAGACACAACATTAACCAGAAGAAACAATTCAACAAGAAAATTATGTTTAATCAAATCGACCAGGATAGCATCATGAATGATTATGACTCTGAAAATATAGACCCAAACATGCTTTTAATGATGGGAGACATGAAAGGTGGCCTCATCAAGCAAAAATTAGATATTTTAAATCAAAATTATTATTAAAAAATAAGTCCGCAAACAATTACTTCAGCCAGATCTCAAGATTGCCGATAAACTAGGTTAACTCCTTCCTTATGAGTTGTAACTTATTGTGACATGGTACTTGACACCAAAAGATAATGCTTATAATCATGAAAAGTTTGTCTAAGTACTGGCATGATTTAATCAAGAAAAATAAATACTGGGAATTGTATGATAAAAAGAAGCAACTAACAATTAATGAAAGACTTCAAATCGTGCAATTACTTGAACAAGTTATTTTATGAGTATAATAAATTTTGAATTCTTAATTGAATGCTTGGTTGAGAGGAGA
>ARYC01010411.1:0-12426 GCA_000711775.1 Oxytricha trifallax | reverse complement strand
CCGAAAATTAAGGGACCAAGGAAATAGAAAAAAATCATTATTATGTAACTTATAAACTTTTATATATAATTACTTGGAGAATTCTAAAACTTTTAATATTTGATATTGAAATAAATGCAAAAACAAATAGATTATAGGGAGGGATATTGTAAGCATATCTATAAGCCGAATAAGATAAAAATCTTAATTCCTTAAAAGATAATATTATTAAATATGGAATAGCTATTCATTCATTTAAGGAAAAAAATTTATTTATTTTCCTTCCATGCAAAAAAATTGTTATCAATCTCTTGATACTGATGCTACATTGAATTATTCATTTGTATAAATAATCTATTCATGAATAAGATGAAAACAAATATTCGCTTATATTGTGTTCTAATATATTTTTATTCATTAAAATTTAGGTTACAGAAACATTATTCACATTAGATGTGTTAACTCTTCATATGCTTTTCTAAACTCTTTGTCTTATAAACATATAGAATCATATCTTGCTCTAAGATTTCATTCTTAAATAATTAAAAAACTTTATATATTGTTCTGTTTATTATACTTAGGTTTTACTTTTATTTTTCTAATAATATTAAATCTATATTTATTTTCGAGCTAAAATTATAATAGTGACAACTTTTAATATTGGTGATATATTTCTGTATAATTATATTTTACAAATATAATAAATATTGTATCTAAATACACCAGCAGAAGCGTAGGGATCTTTATAAAATTAGAATTCAGAATTTAAATTAATTGTATATAGTTCAAATAATTACGTAAAAGGGGCATTAATAATCAATCAGTGTTGCATACCTAAAATTAATAATATTCCTTACAAAAATATTAGTTACAGATGTATTTAATAAAATATACAATGAACATAAAATATCCCTAGTCATTTGTAAAAGAGCTAATATTTATTATCTTAGAATCAAAGAATAGTAAATAATGCGTTAATGTACTTTATTTCAATGTATTTTTATAAACTAAAATTTAAATTTTAATAGCTAAAAGAATTTAGGTTTATACTAATTTAAGATTCTTGCATTAGTTTTTCAATCGTTAAATAATTTGGACTTTGTTTGATTCAGAGCTTTAGACGTAAATTTTTCATAATAATAATAAAGAATTTCTAAATATCACATTTATTTTCTCTTTTGACAATTCGCAAAAATTTATATACTTACCCTATTAAGGATTTAATTATAACTCACAAATTAAATAACTAAATTTTAAATTATTAAAGAGATTCAGAATTGATTTTAAATCACTTTTATTGAAATTATCAATTTTTCTTAATAATTAATTAATAAATCAGAAAAATTATTATGCAAGCAATAATAAATTATTAATATTTTCCTTAATTTTATGTTTTAACCTATATTTTTATCATGTTTAAAACTTTTTTTTGCTTTATTAAATTATTTTGGGTAAAAATAATTTAATCACATTTTTTATTAATTTGAAATAGCAGCAAGATAACTGATTATATTTTTGAATATTTTTAACTCTTAGTTCAATAATTTACTGCGTCCACAATTATTCTAAAACTAAAATTAAAAAAGGTCCGAAAAAGAACTTATCAGTATGATGAATATTCAGCCAATTTAAGAATCAAGTCAGGACTTCAATGATTTAAATATTTTTATATAAACTGATTGAATAAATCTTTGATTAGTTTATAATAATAATAATAGTTCTGCATAAACATATTTTATTTAAAAATAAAATTAAAATTATTAATATAAATGCATTAAATTGAATTGAATAAGTTTTATCTAATTAATCGAATATTAAAATAACTGGCATTATGGAAATCATTTTTAAAAGTAAAATAAACTTAATATATCTAAGACAATTGTTAAATTATATATTAGAGGATCTTTCAATTTAAATCAAATAACTAGATAAAAAAGTATCATACTAGATTATTAGTTATTATTCAAATTTTTACAATAAAACTAGCATAATATCCTATATTTAAAATTACTACCCTAAGATTAGTTTTAAATTAATTTTACGTATAAATATAAAATTAAATTATTTTGATTAATAATGAACTGAAAGATCTTTAACCTGAGCTTAAGACTGGGAAATTCAATTAAAAATTGACGAATTCATTCTAAGAGCAAGACTTTGACGATTCCGAGGTATTGTCTCTTATCGAATCCTCCCGATCTCTCTTACTACATCAATGTGATTGTGAAGCCTAAATATTGATTGTTGATGATAACATGTTTCATTTCATTTAAAAACAATTAATATAAATTTAAAGCATGTTCAATCTGATTCCCTTAGAATTGATACTTAAAAACCTAAGTAACCTAAAGGTCATCAAGGCTTACAATGGGCTTGAAGCTGTAAATATGTTTAAAGAGAGATAGCAGAAACAATGTTGCAACAAAAAAATTAAATTGATCTTTATGGATTTAAACATGCCTATAATAAAAAAACCTCTAAAAATGGAGAGAAAAATGTTTAGATATTCACTAATAATATTTATAAATTTCTCATAAGCACTCATTAAAGACTAATAATTATCTATAAAAAATTTAAGTTTTTATTTAAACATTAATCGAGAACTAAAGTGAATAATTAGTTTTTCTGTAAAATATTACAGTAATTTCTAAAGTTATGCATTACTTCTGATAACTAATTGAAATTCTTTACTTTTAACATTTTTTTAAATATAAAAATTTCAGTATTTATTTATCTTTCTATATAAAATAATTAAAAAAAAAATTTTTTAATCCTAAAACAATAAAAGATATTGCTTAAACTTATATTTAACTGAAAAAATATTTCTAAAGAGATTGATTGAATTTTTCTATACAATATAGAAATATTGCGAACGTTGTTTTATTTCCTATTAAAATTCATCATAATTACATTTGCAAATCATCAATATTTTTTAGAAGTGGGAAAAAGGTTTATGAAAAATTATCTTTTTAAACAATAATTTTAAGGATTTTCCTGCGACTTTTTCAAGAGATTGTTAAAATTAAGAATGTTTTTTGTGTATAATTTATAAATATAGGTTTAATAAATAAAGCAAATGTAGTAAAAATCAAATATGGATGCATGTTATATAAAATCTACTGCCTAACTCGATAAGCAAAAAGTAGTTTACTTATAATCATATATTTAATCTATGCTCCTCTAAGATTATAAAGAATTTTGACCATACCCAGAAACTATTGAAGTATTATGTTATTTCCCGCAAATCATCTGTTTTACATAACTTATTATTGATTGTTCTATACTATTATAGAAGAATAAAGCTTATTAAATATTGACCTTGACTCTTATGATTTCCTTAAATTTACTTAGATATCACTAAAATTAATTAAGCAAACCAAGTTTATTACTTATTTAAAGCTTTTTTGGATTTATAATGGATGGATATCAAGCAACTCAAGAAATTTTAGAATTATATAATGAGAAATATCCTTAAGGTACCTACCCTAACGGAGACGCATTAAATATAGTAGCTATTACTGCATTTGTAAATGAGGAAAATATTAATCATTGTTATGCTGTTGGTATGAAAGAAGTACTCCACAAACCGATTGATGAAGACTCTCTAAGAGATATTATTAACTAGTATTATATTGATTAATGATCAATTACATTGTCATTCTAAGTGAACAAGTCAAGCATTTTATATTTATAAGAAAATTTATTTATACATTTATAATTAATTTATCATTCCTTTTTTATCTTATTAATTTAAAGAATTCCAATTTATAATTAAACAATAAATAAAATAAATATAAGGGGGGGATCTAAGTCGGTGTCAGAAATTTTTCGAAAACCTAAGTCGGTGGCAACATTAATTTTTCAAAATTCACCAAAATCCTAAGTCGGTGGCATTATAAAATTTTTTTCTTTTTCCAATTGGGAATCAATAAGTATTTCAATATTAATGAAAATTTTATCACAGAAAGTTAATCAATCTCCATCATAACAACTTAGACATTTGACGGACACAGTTTAACATTTAAAATAAATTAGAATTCATAAATATTTTGCATCCCTTTATCAAATAATTTAAAATAATAATATAACTATATAAATATCAATTAAATATTATCACATTGACAATTAGTGTATAACATACTTCGATTTTAATTTTTTCAAAAATATAATTACTTTTCAATGCGATAATATTAATTGATATTTATATAGTTATATTATTATTTTAAATTATTTGATAAAGGGATGCAAAATATTTATGAATTCTAATTTATTTTAAATGTTAAACTGTGTCCGTCAAATGTCTTAGTTGTTATGATGGAGATTGATTAACTTTTTGTGATAAAATTTTCATTTATATTGAGGTACTTATTGATTCCCAATTGGAAATAGAAAAACTTTTTATTATGCCACCGACTTAGGATTTTGGTGAATTTTGAAAAATTAATGTTGCCACCGACTTAGGTTTTTGAAAAATTTCTGCCACCGACTTAGACCCCCCCTTATATTTATTTTAAATCAAAAGGCAAAGAAAAAATACAAAAAATAAAGCTTTTTTATAAAAAATATAAACAATTTTTCCCAAAAAATGTGAAATTTTCATTTTTTTAATTTTATATTTAAGTATATTTTTTTAATTTAAGATTAGTCTATAATTATCCCTTTTATATTAATAAATGTGTTTTTTAAAAAGCTGTACTTATTATATTTTCAAACCTAATTAATTATTTACTTCAATTAAATAATTAATTAGGAAGTGAATATAATATACAGGATTAATCTTGTAATTTTATGAAAGCAATTGTTTTAATCTATGGAATATACTTAAATTTAGTTTCTTACATGCATCATAATTTGTTTAATATATTTTATGGTTTAAGGAATATTTAATATTTTATTTGATTTTTACTCCAATATTATATTTAAATATTAAATTTATCTTAGTTTAAAATTTGAGTATTTCTTTTATCTCTTAATATAAGAATTACTTTTGTTTTAAAGCAAGAAGTGTAACTCATATGAGATTTTAAATGAAATAAATTAAATCTATAATAAAAATTTAGATTAAGGATCAATTAGAAATTAATACTGCAATCGTAAAATAGAGAAAAAATTAATGATTACAATTCTTCAAAATATGAAGCAAAATAAGTTAATTATAGTAAATTTTACTTAAATGAAATTCAAGAAAATACAACTATAGGCTAAATAATTTGTTGAATAAAACATTAAATTTAGAGAAGCGGAAAAATGTGTGAGTACTATTTATAACATTAAAAAGCCACATATTTAAAATCATCTTTTTAGATTAAAAGATATTTATTAACTTTTGAAACTAATAAACTTAATATTAGTTTAATTTCTGTTTCACTATGAATAATTTATTTTGTAATAGATGAGATTCAAATTTTGATTATAATAATTTTTAATGAAATCTAAAAACTTTGCAATAAATGAATTTCAAATTATTAGATTTTACAAGTTTTAGATTTTTCTTTAAATAATAATTAATATTTATAAGTAAATAGTCAATTTTATTATGAATGTTATTTATTTTATCAAACGATTTTTAAAATTAAACAAACGAAAATATAATAAAGACAACGTAAAATAATGTCGAGATGATACTTTCCGACACTAATGCATATATAATTTCTAATTTATTTTTATTGATATTAAATAATCTATTATTAATTTTGCACTTTAAGTAATGCCAATTGAATTTTAAATAAGTTAAATTTCTTTAATTTTTAATTTGTCAAAATTTGAAAAATTCTAATAAAAATTGTTATAAGATAACTAAATCAAATGCAAAACAAATAATCTAGCTGGAAAGACTTTTTATAAATAAAGTATAATCAAAAAGTGGATACTGTTATATAATAATAAAAAATGAAAATAAATAGGATTATGTTCATAACTAATTATATCAGCTAAAATCAAACTGTAGCTTTTTTGAAAAAAAAGTTTTTAATTTATTTTAATTAACGAATCATCTATGTAAAAATGGAATTTTCTTTTTTTCAACTTTTCTGATTCATTTTTTTAGGGCTTGTCTGTTCATATCGATGAAAAACTTTACATTGAGACTGTTTCTTGTGCATTTTTTTAGAACAAATTTAGATTTCTTGAGGGTATCTTCCTTGAGCTATCCTCAGGATATCTTTCTTAAAAAAATCAAAAATTTCAAAATTTACAGTAGTAATAACAGCAACAGCAACAACAATAGCAATAGCAGTAAAATTAGCATTAATAACAATAATACTGGCAATAATTAATGCACTTTTGAAATTGTAGAGAATTTAAAAAATAAAAAATCGTCATTTTAGGAGTTATCATTATTTTCATTATTCAATTTCTTCATCTTAATCACTAGCTTAAAAACTTAGAAATTTAGTAAATTTTGATTTTTTAGGAAAAATCCCAGTGCATTAATTATTGCCAGTATTATTGTTATTAATGCTAATTTTACTGCTATTGCTATTGTTGTTGCTGTTGCTGTTATTACTACTGTAAATTTTGAAATTTTTGATTTTTTTAAGAAAGATATCCTGAGGATAGCTCAAGGAAGATACCCTCAAGAAATCTAAATTTGTTCTAAAAAAATGCACAAGAAACAGTCTCAATGTAAAGTTTTTCATCGATATGAACAGACAAGCCCTAAAATACAAATGAATCAGAAAAGTTGAAAAAAAGAAAATTCCATTTTTACATAGATGATTCGTTAATTAAAATAAATTAAAAACTTTTTTTTCAAAAAAGCTACAGTTTGATTTTAGCTGATATAATTAGTTATGAACATAATCCTATTTATTTTCATTTTTTATTATTATATAACAGTATCCACTTTTTGATTATACTTTATTACTAATAGAAGTCGAGCAATATTAAAAAGTACATAATACTTAAATAAAAATTAAAATTATAAATAAAAAAGAAAACTAAAATATATTTATCACATCCCTAAATAAATCCTTTATTTTAAGAACTTTTATTATATCATCCAGATATGCCTGATAAGTTTATAACTTGATAAAAAAATTAATTTGTAACAAATCTTTTTTATAGACATAAATTTAAATCTGTAATAAAAGATATCCTTATTTGATTATTTTAAGCATCTATAGATGCAAGGTAATTATAATTTTTCATCAAATTCAATATTCTTAAGAGGAAATTATTCATTAAATTTTGGAGAAGAAGTTTTATGGTCTGGAAATTTTATTCATTTTTTATAAATATTTTTTACTTATTTTTCATCTTCGAGAGTAATTTTTGGCACATAAAAGTAAAAAAAGTATTTTTATATAAATGACTTCTTGTTATAGTAAAATCCCAAATATTTTCTCTATTCTTACTTTCCTTAAAAAATTTTCAGTTATTACTAGAATCCTATTTAATTTTATCATTTATTATTGATAATAATAATTATAAACAACAGTAAGAACTTAACTAATCAAACCTTTTTAAAAGACGTTTAACTTACTCGTTTTACAAATAAGGTGTTAAATGGAATAAAATGTATTTTTTACAAATATATTTCTGAAATATTCTTAAAGTACAAAAATGATAGATTTATAGACCAAGAAGCTTCTCCCCTAAATTTTTATTAAAATAATTTGAAGAAAAGCAAAATATAAGCTTTATAATAATACTGGTAGCTGACTTCATTATGTCGCTGCTAATATAATATGATTCTATAAGAATATTAATAATTTTCAATTGAATATAGCAGTATCTTTAAATTTTTATAATTAACAAAAAACTATATTTTTTATTTTTAACGTAAATGAAGAAACTTAAAGTTAATTGTAAATTCTAAATAGTATTATTAATATAAATATAAATGTTGTTATTTATATAAAATAGCTTAAATTTTAATTACATTCTTATTTATATTCGAAGAGAATAAAAAAATTGATAAATATAAATTGACATTTTTAAGAAAAGTTCAATAAATGCATTTAGTTGATAAAAATTATATTACTTCAAAATTAAATTATAATCAAATTAAAATTATTATGATTGTTAAAATATTCAAGTTTACCAGTTAAATTTATTGATAAGTTATCAGGGATATTTTTTATATATTTTTAGTAGTCAAATAAACTATCTGAATGTCATTTAACTTATTTAAATAATAAAATCTTTTTCTTAAAATATTTAAGGATTTTATATTATTGATGAAATAGTTATGAATTTAAAAATATCAATTATAAAATTAATTTAATTCTCTTGGATATATATGCTAAAAAATTTATATAATCTATGAGAGATTTAATTAAATTCGATTCTTCAGCAAACTTGGTTATTTATTAAGAATATTAAAATATAAGAGAGAGAGATTGTATTATCATGATTATTATTGTTTCATCTTAATTATCATGGTTAAACAATTTTTATAAACATCTTTTTACAAAGTATTAAACTGCTTGATAGTTTAATTAGATAGATAAATGGTAAAAAACTGGAAAATTAAAATAGAAAAGTGAAATTAATACAGATCTTAGCTATATAATAACCATTATTACTATTACTTACTAATATATCATTAAATAATACCATAATTTATTTAGTTGTGATTAGGCATAAATACGCTGGTGAGTCCAGGTTTATCGCAGGATTCCACGCTTGTCACTACAGTAGTGATAAATTTTCCTAAATAATCTTTTGAACTAATCTTTATTTGCAGTAGGTTTGTTCTCCTTGCATAGTAATCAAACTTAGTTCTTGCCAAACTGCTCTCATAGTTTATAAATTCGTTGGGGATGATTTCAACTTTATAGTTGAGCATTACACCTGTTCAAGAGTATGTAGTTCATACCTTAGTCACTTGAATCTTTGGCACTGATAGTTTAAGTAGGGAATCGTACTTTTTTATTTAATATATTCTGTATTAAGCTGTACGATTTAAATTTTATTTTTTATATTTAACGATCACATAAAAAATTATTTAATATTAAAAAATATGATATAAAATTTCCAAAAGTCTAACTAAATAAAATGACAAATTTGTGTAATAAATTGCCATTATTGATAAATATTATACTTCTACAGTAAATTAATTTTATCCTATAGTATATTAGATTAATTTTAAGATTAGTTTAAGCCGATTATGATTAAAGATCTAAAATTAAAAAACTCTTATTTCAAGGACATGGCAAGTGAAAGCATTCGAATTCGATTCTCCAATTCACCGCCTTATATAAAAAAAAATTGAACTTTTCTACTGTATTATAGCGTGTCTAAAGGATCTACTTTGCGTGAGGTGTATTAATAAAGAACTAGCCAAGAAGATCCAATTAAGACCAGCAGTTCAGCAAGCACTTTAAATAGCATGAAGAATACTAAAACATACCTTGTCTTGAATCTAAGCTTTGACATTCTTTATGATGCATTATGATTTAACAGGGAGAACCCCATTTATTGAAAAGAAAGAAGCAAGTAATAATAAATGTAACTTATAATGATATCTTACTTTCTAACTGCTTTTATTTAATTTGTAGTTAATTAAAATATTCAAAATTTTTTACTATTTCTTATGACAGTCATGATGAAATTTTTGACAAAAGAGAATATCTTTTCAACCCATTTCCACTCTATATAAAAATTATCAAGGTAACATTGCTAAGATCATAAATTTATTCTTTTGGACGTAAAGAAAAGGAATAAATTTAACTTTCTATTTAAATGATTTAGTTTATTCATAACCCTTACTAAAATATTCATCACTACTTTTCAAACTCTTTTTTATTTAGAAAGCCAAAAAGTTATATAAGAATAGCTAATCAATATAACTCCAAAAGATATTGAGTTGTAGTTAAACTTTACAGAAAGCTCCTCATGCATTATAATTTATCAACTTCCTTGAATTTTTTTGAAGAAAACTAGCAATTGAAAGCCCTAATAAAAAACTATATACATTTTATGAATAATATTTTTTATTAATTCGATTGAAAGAATTACAAATTATTTAAAAATCGTAAAGCTTATATTACTATATTATATGGATTTTGTTTGAAAATTTTTTCACTTAAAATTCAAGAAATTGCTTAAATAATATTATAAAAAGAAATAAAAATGACATTTTGCTAAATAACTAAATATTTTATTAGAAATATTTAATTGCCTATTTTAATAATTAATTACTTTTTATAATATTTATTAAATTTTTCCCAATTATAATATTAGATAAAATAAATAATAAATTTCTATGTCGTTTGAGAATATTAAATATTATTTAGATAAATTTATAAGTTGGAAATTAATTTATATAATCATAAACGATGAGTAAACCTTTTAGACTTAAAAAATATTTAGAAGACATAGTAAAACATAAGAAAATAAATATTTATATTTAAATTAAAATTATAATGATATATAAGATAGATATTTTCAGAGACCCTTTGCATAGTGAAGCTTTGAGAACTAAAAAATGGAAAATAAGTTAATCATTATTTATAGGTTTTGTAAAATTTCAAATATTTTATATTTTAAAATATTAGAATTAAGTGAATAAAATTATTAATTTAAATCTTAAATTTTAAAATATTTTGTAATTGAATTTAAAACTATTTATTTAATTTAAAATTTTGAATAATCGTTTAATATTGATTTGCGAATGATTTTCTTATTTAAGTTATTTTAGATACATTTAACTCATAAAATATTCAAATTTCTAAATCTATTAATTGATACAAAATTAAAAAATTATAGGATAAAATTTCAATCTAACTTTATAAATTTAATTAAAACTGATTTTTAATCAGAATATTGATATATTTTTGTTTAGTTTTTAATTATATTAATAATATTAATTTGATTTTCCTTTTTTATAAATATTTAAATGAACTGAGTATATCAAATTTAGGCATGGAGAAATTTTAAGCAATAATGTTTGGATTTAAATATATTAAAAATTGCATAATAATTAATAATTTCAGTAATATTAGTACTGTTGCTAATTTTCAAGATATTCACTTATGATGATCCTAGTATGTATTCAGAATATTATGATTAACCCAAAAATTATAAGATGGCACTTGAAAATGATCGATTTAATATAATTTTGACTGCTGCTGTTTGCACTATATGATTTTAAAAAGTATTTTGGAGTTTTTTTTCTTTAAACAATTTAATACATTTCTATATAATTTATAATATCAATAATTTAAAAATAAAGTTAAAATTAAAATTATTAATGAAATTTTTTATATCTTGTTTTGAATTATAAAAAACAAAGAATTAAGATATTTACTATTTTCATAGCTGAATGTATAAACAAACTTTCATGTAAATTTTGTAATAATAAAATTAATTTAATAAAGTATATTCTGATAACCTTTTTATTATAATATAGCTTATTTTCCCAATCTAAATCACAAAGCTTTTATAAAGATTAACATTTTGTAAATCCTATGAAGGGAACATTTATAAGTTAATACTATTAAGTCCCATTTATTTTGCAAAAATAAAATTATTAAAATTTAAATTAAATATATGGTTTGTCAATATTGGAATTTCATATAAAATTCGTAAAGTACAGATGTAAAGACTACCATTTGGATGTCTAGATCAATACCAATTATTAAAAGAGTTTAATAAAGTTCTAGGGGCTCATGTCCTTAAATAAATAAAATATTGAATGCAAATTTTAAGTTAAATAGCATTATTATATCAAATTTAGAATTCTAAAACTTAAATATTTAATTCTAAATTAAATAACCATTTTGGTCATTATTTATCTGTTTCAAATAAACGAGATATTTGGCCAGCAAAACTCGATGATAAAACAGACTTAGGACATTTCCACTTAAAGAGAGTAATAGAAATTATTTTCAAGTCCGACCACTTTTTCTATGATGATTTCAAAATCTTAACCGCTGAGGAAAAATATAATATTTTTACTTTTCAACATTTTTATTTTGGAATTAAGTCTTCACCCTGAATTTTATACATTTAAAAGGAAAATCATTCTACTTAAGCTTATAAAATTCAAGATATGGCCATGATTAAATTAATCAGGGAGTGTAGTATTCGTTAGATTAATTCTCTCACAATCAAAACCCCAAAACCCCTTAGTGAGGTTTATAAGTGCTTTGATTAGTAGGGTAAAGTTGGGGTTTTATTAGGGTTAGTAGACAAAATGCAGGTTTTATCATAATTTAATGAATATTTAATGAATTTTAGTTTACTTAAATCATACAAATTTTATCTGCTTGTCTTTATTATATCTTTTGAACCTTGCTCTCTCTAGTGGGTCAAGTATGTCATCTAATGTTTACCGAGGATAGTTAAGAGCTCGCACGATTATTATCTCTACTATGCTTTTAATTTCTTAGCAGACATCTTCTTACTTTATATGTTTGAGCCAAACTTATTGATTATTTTTCATGCTTTGTACCAAAGTAAGACATACATTCCATGTCACTTTCTAATATTATTGCTGCT
>ARYC01010408.1:0-11999 GCA_000711775.1 Oxytricha trifallax | reverse complement strand
TTCTTTTTTAGATCAACTGTCCAAATAAAAACTAATGATTAAAAGATTAAAATCCTGTTTTTATTAATACAACATCTGAGAATAATAAAGAATTTAACAGTTCTTACCCAACTATGCTTTTGTATTTTAAATATGAATTAATATATTGTTTATTTTAATGTTATTGTAGATCTTATTTGTAGATACTTATAAATTATGTAAATGAAGCATGCAATTGACAAGTAATAAATATACTATTCTAACTTATTTAAATTATAACTTTCCTTATTTGGTATATAATTATCTGATAATCGATTAAGGAGTTTTAATTTCAATTTAACTATGTGATTTAAAACAGTATTAGTATTTTAAATAGTAAGAAACACTTTAAATTTTATTCTATCTAATTGAATATAAAATGTCAAAGTTAGTATTATCTAATTTATTATATTAACTTTAAAAATTACATCAAAACTTCGAAAACATCAGTGCAACCATAGCATTAACTTTATATTTTTTCAACAATTATTATCGGTTAAAATGATGTTGAGGATAGGGACATGCTCATTGATTTCAACTATCATAATAGATCCAGATATAGCCACAACTACAGATAGTAAACAACAGATCTAACACATGCACTTAATAACACAGCATTCGTTAATTACACTATAATTGCTATTTTAAATGACTAGTGAGAGTAAACTGAATTGTAATGTAAAAGCAAGGTAGTTTGTTTAAGTGCGAGGTAAGTCAGATAGAGATAAATTAAAACTGATTTCAATTTATGTTTCTAGGAATGAACTAACTATTGATGATATTCCAGGTGTGGAATTTGATTGAATTGCATAGAATGCAGCCGATTAACTCGAGTTCTTCAATGATGGTTCCATAAATATCACTATAGAAGCAATTACCGTAGAAACAGACTAAAAATAATAGTTGTTGTTTAATTATATAAAAGGTGATAGATTCTAGTTAGTGAAGTAATCTCGTAGAATATATTTATTTATTCATTTCATTTAGATTTCAGTTTCATATAAATCTACCTGTAACATTTAATAAAAGTTTGACTTCTCCAGATTATGAAGAAGATAGTACAATTAGTAATGTATTTGAATTAATAAAATAGACAAAATAAATAATAATAATAATAATACTTTAATCTTTTAGACATGATGGTTGCGGAGTACCACTAACTGTAATAGTTAATTAACTATTAATCAAAAGCAGGCATTACTTATAATAACTTTACTAATTTAAAATAAGAATATATTACGATATAAATGACTTTAAATATGTAGTATTTTATATAATAAATTCAATTTATTTTTAATTGATTGGCCCTAGAATATTATGAAAGATGTAGATCAACTAAGTTCAGTTACAGCTTTAACCTTAGCAGAGTGTTCAAGTTAACAAGTCAAACTCAGTTATCCTTTACTTGTCCTTATCACTGAAAATGGAGGCAGTGAAGCAGTAAATTGTAATCTTTGATGGACTTCAATGCAAATTAAAACTTCTTTAGGGTCCCAACAATTGATACAGCGTATATTAATGAATTAAATTTAGTTAGGAAGAATTCACTAAAGCAGCCAATATCGTAGCAGCAGATGTCTTTAGCAAATCAACAGCACTATACATTTAAGTCTTAGAAGAGTGAATTCTATTAGAATTGGTGCAGCTATCAGAGACATGTCAATTGATTTTGAAATAATCACACTAGTATCTAGAGAGTGCCCTGAAAAATTGGTGAAGAAACAGATTACTATAATTTTAGATATGATTACTCTCTATGATAAACAGTCCCTTGAAAATATTTTGCCTATTAGATGGTATCTCCAAGGTTTAAATCTGAGCTTCTAGATTTAGAGCAGATAATACTTTTGGTTGTACTAAGTTCATTGGTGTATTTAGGGTTGGCTTTGACTTTAAAATCTGGATGCTTTCTGGTTAAAGAATTTATTTTCTTCGTATTTGATTTCTTTAAATTCCTTTTCAAGTAATGTTTATATTTAAAAATGTTTATAAAAATTTAAATTATTAAATTTTATTATAATAAAAAAATATATATATATTTAAAACTAATTCGACAACTGAAAGAAGAGTTATATATTTTTGTTTATATTTAATTGTGTTAACTTTATAAGTTCAAAGCCAGTTATTGGAGTTCATCTACTTAATAGTGAAGGACTATAAATAAAAATTAATCTAGTAATATTTTAATAAAATATAGAACTTTATAATTGAATAAAACTGATTGTAATACCTTATAAATTAAATATAATTAGTACGCCATAGTATTTATTTATAAACAAAGAAGTTAATTTACCATATTTAATCATTATTCACTTCTTTTATTTCGATCAGATTATCACTTCTTTTATCTCGATCAGATTAAATGAGGCAGTAAATGGCGATTAAATGACAAGAAGATACAGATAAAAAGATAAATAGCTGCAAATGGCAATAGTCGATGATATGAACCACAGCAAGGAAGATATCTCCTACTCAGTGTTCTGTATGATTGACGGAGAAAAGCACCCATTTGGTAGATTATTAGCAACGGTTTGAGTTCTTAGCACTGTGATAAAAGTTATAAATTGATGTTCTTGTGAACTGTAAAGGCAGCAATACTCAATGTATAGATTAACATTTGAATAAATATCAATCAGTCAATATATATTTAAATTATTTTGGTCATTTATATTTATAAATTAATATAATTTAATTTCTTTGAGAATATCCGCTATAATCATCATTAAATATGGTAATTCAATTGATGCAACTCACTCAACTCAAGTTTAAACCAAACCAAGTCGACCCAGTCAACCATTTAGAAGAATACTAACCAATATCTAATAGAAACAAGATAAATTGAATGCATTCACTGTTTTTTGTTTGATAAGCTACTTTGTTAAACAATTGATTTCTTACAATTGGATAAATCTAGCTACTAAGAAATTCGGTGCAACTTTGTTGGCTTATATTCCCCATATTCAAGCACCTCATCTATTTAAACAGTTGACGATGCTGTTATAATTAGTGTTATATCTTACAAATTATAATTAATATTCATTTAGTAATTAATTAATTTAATTATTAATTAATTAGATTGATATTTGTTATTACCGCAGTAAGAGGAATTCAATACGCACTTAGATTTAAAGCTGAAAGCAAGCATGGATGGAATGCATGCTTATATGTTGGAGATATCCCAGCAGCACTCCCTCTAAACTAAGTGTGAATGCCGATAGTTCCGTAGAGTCTGGATTAAACAGCAAGAACGTCATGGAGCTCACCCAATATCAATAGAACTGCTGCTACTAAATTCAATACAATCTTCTTTGCTCGTGATATAATAAAATTAGCAAATATGTTGATTATTATAACATGATAGTGTGCTGTGGAGTTTGAATGTTAATAAAGTTGATAACATTCGATAATATTATTGTAAGAAATTAAACGAAGATAAATATTGCAATAAAATAAAGTTAAAAATATTCTATGTTATATTAAAATAGGGTAATAAAATTTAAAAATAAATTTAACACAATTTAATCAAAATTTGACTTATTATTATAATATATTATTTAATTATTTGATTAATTTAGTGACATTTGATAATTAGCATAATTTATAATTTTGATGACTCTCAAGTTTTAAAGCTCCATTAAATCAATTGATTCAATTCCTTCAATAAATATATTTAAACATAATTTATTGAGTCTATTTTTAGAAACTTCTTGTAAACATTTATGTATTAATAAATTATTTAAATTTTATTTACTATTAAAGATATATTTAAAAAATACTACAGCTTAATAAAATTACCTATATATTAAAGTTTTCATTTACAATATCATCTTACTCAAATCATAATATTGTTTCACTATCCATTTCATTAGTTCTCACATATAATCTTTAGATATAACTCAATAGAAAATTGGGTATTTACACATAATTATGAAAAATTACAAGGAATCGATGAACTAAAATGAAATCAAATTTAATTAATAAGTATTCTTAAACAAATATGTAAAAATCATATCCATTTTAAGATACCTTTTTTACCATTCACCTTGATATTAAGCTCCACATAGTCATTCTTTTTAAAGCCTATGCAATTCTTTCTGATGTCTTCTGAGCTCGTCATATGATCAGCACCATGAACTGTAACAAAAGTGAATTTGTTGGCCTCGTATTCATTCACGTATCCTGAGGTTAAGTAGCTAACTGGCCATGATCTCCATTTAACGGTGGGCAATATTATAAAGCCCTATGATCCAGTTTTAAGTACTTAAAGTGGGGAGAACGCTATTAGAGTCCCTTGAATGCTTCAATATTCTGTAGTCCGAGTCAATTCTTGATAGATGCTGAACGTTGCTTCTCTGCTCAATGTTTAATCAAATGCTGGATTTGTTGTGCAAGGCTCAAAGTGTGTGACTGAAGCATAAATTTTTAATGGAACCTCAACGCTAGCTTTTTGAAAATAGTCAAGCAGTGGACTATCTTAAGTGCCACAATGAATGCTGCTTGAGTTTACTCACATCAACTTGCGAATTTAGGCATTTTTCTGGAAAAAAAGTATAGCAAACGAAACAAGGGGAGAAAGTTCGACTTGCGGGTGGCGAGGTTTACTACGCGATATTCCATGTTTAGAACTACGGAGAGTGAATGTCTGGTTCAGACATTTACCTAGAGGCTGAGATAATCGAACATCTTTATTTTGCTGACCACCCTATGGTATGGAGCGAGCGCTTTGAGGCATATTTCCTAAGTAATCGTAAGGATGATGCTGATCAAATTAATTTTAAACTTACAAATCTCTCTCGCCTGTTGAGCTTTTCCTCTATCTTGCTGTGTGGGGCGCAAATGCGGATTCTTTAACTGTCTAAAGTGGTTCAATAAAGATGGAGTGCTCTTACTAATGGGGGAGCAGAGGAATCTTAAAGTAGTATACTGCGTACTCGCTGCACTCGTTGTGGTTTCAACCAATGGAGTGCCTATCCACTCTAGCTCTTCAGAACAGTAATACGATTACTTTGCACCAAAATGGGCAAGCTCAATGCCAAGATAGTAGAAGTTGATCAATTATTAGGAAGCAATTAATATAAGACTTTCTTTCACTACTACTCATTCATTCCCTGCTTCAATACCAAAGGTCTAAGCTCAAAATGAGTTGCTACATCAAGCTCTTCCAACATCTAATGCACTAGGGACTACTTAACATACGCTAACACTATCCTCTAGAGTCTCAAGTATTTTTGGTATTGCAAAAGACAGTCATATGATTTATCAAAATTCTTTTTAATTTTAAAATTGTTAAATACACAAGTACACTATAATATTAATTTATACTTTATAATTTTAATCATCAATTATAGTTAACAAATAATTTTTTTGAATTAGTGGGTGAAAGTGTGGCAAAAGTAATAAGTTTTTTCTACTTTTGCTCCACTCTAGTTGAACAATATTTTAATTTATACATTTATATATATTTCATTATTTAATTTAAAAATGTTCAATGATATATATTTAATGAAGATTTTAATAAAATATTAGTTAGATTATTTAAAACTTAAGTACATTTTTAACAATTTTGATAATTATTATAATAAAACATGGTAATCATTAATCTAAACATCTTAACTATATATATTATCAATAATTCATGATTCATTATCAAAAATATAAATAGAACAGAAATATCTGTAAATTAACTTTCATTTTTATAAATTTCACTTCACTAATAAGTTTTCATTTTCAACTTAATTTTAGTTATTGTATAAATGCAACTATTGATCATTAAAAAGTAAAAAAATTAACATGATAATGTAATTTAAGTACTTATAAACTTGAATATATTAAGTAATATTTATTAGATAGATTTTAAGGTTAATCATTATTCTTATCACTATATGCTTAATGTTTTGTTTATACATTTTATAATGATTAATGAATAATGAATAACATGTATTTCAACAATTCACTTATTAAAATAAATTTTGATAATTATTGGACCATACAAGGCCACTGGTGTTTCAAGGCAGCCATGTGATGTTGATGGTTATAATGGTGTTACAGTAAATGGCAAATACCGCCGATGGCTCCACCCCCTCTTCTACTGCACCCATGCTTGCTGGGCTCCTTGCTAGTGGTACTGGCTCAATGTCATCATTAATGGACGACTCTGGTAGTGGCAGTGTCTTAGTTATCATCCTGGATTAGATCACTGTCTAAGGGAAGTCACCATTTATAGCTGTTGGTAATAGCCTTTAATTAGGACGAATATTTTAACTCTAATCACTCATCAAACTTGATATCATTTGTTTTATTAAGATCTCCCTATAAATATATTATGTATTATTTTTAATTTCTAAAAATCAACCAAATAATTTATATTATTAACATACACAAATTTATTTAAATTAACAACTTCCTTATCTCTGATTAATTTACTCTTTTGTGTTTTTGAAACTTACAAGTTTTGTTGAGTAACCAGCAGCTTGATCTCTGCCATTATTTTTATTCATTTTAACTTAATTATTAATTCTAATTTCTTAAATCTTTCAAATTATATGACTTAACTGATTAATAATGTTTAAATGTATTTAGTTTCTCAGATAGTTGCTTAGAGATATAGCTATATCTGAATGTTAATATAAACATAACATCACTACACGAGAACTTGAGAAATCAGATCTAAACACAGATTGAAGCTATCAATGAAATTGGTTAGGACTCTGCCTTTAACCTAAATGATATAGGTGCTATGGTAGTATAAGTTCCGTTTTAAATTGGTTTAACTCTGCAAATGGTAATGATATCTCAACTAAGACTATGGAGCCGAGTATGCTAGATATCACTAGACTAAAAACAAGAAGATTAGAATAATTGTCATCACAAATATAATTAATATTACTTTATAATTAATTGAATAGAGAGCATGTATAATTATTATATAAATGTATATGATTAAGAATATGCTTAATTTATTATGGTAATATTACTGAGTAATGGTTTAATATTTAATATAATGTATGAATTAGATTTTTAATCAATAATTTTTTAAAAAAATTATAATTAGACTTATAAGGATGGTAATATTATTACTATTTATATTTTATATTTTAAAATAAATGGTATTTTACAATTAAAATTATAGTTAATTTCACTTAATATTAGCCTAGGAATATTAACTTTTAATCCAAATAAAACCAGATCCATTCCATTTAAATTTAAAAAAAAGCTCAATTCTATACATTTTATTACATTAATTGGTACTTAATTTTAAGGAAACTCTCCTTATTACATTTTTAAGCAAGTGGTTCTTGGATTAATCATGTTGCTAAACTGCTGTAAAACATTTATTGTGATGAAATTCCTCAAACGGCTATAAAACAGTGCTGGTTTTATACTAATGATTTGTTTAAAAAGAACCAAATTCATGAGTTATCTCATTTTTATAGTTAATTCTTAGCACTTGTTTGAGATTCTAGCTTTTCAATTATTTTTAATAAAAGGTGTAGTAAATTAATTTTAATTGTAATAAAACAACGATAATATTGTAATAAAAAGATAGCAGTTATAAATGCAATCAAACTTAGTGCATACTATACTCTTGACAGTTTTAATGGACAATAAAAAGCAAATAATTAATGATGCTTGGAAGGTTGATTTAGGAAGACGACGATCATGATATATATATATTATCTTTAATAAGCTTAATTATTCATCAATAATTATTATTAATTTTACAAAAAAATATATATTAAATCTTATAAATTCAATTAGTTTTCTTTATATATACAATTTTTGAGTATAATTTCCAAAATCAACCATTTTAATAATCATGAGAATATATTAAAGTATAACTAAAATTTACTTAAATTTTTTAAGCAATTTTTGATATTATATTAATATATCTAATGGATTAAGTTATTGTATATGACTAATTTGATTATATATATATTTTCAAAAAATTTAAATTTTAAATTCTTTAAATTAATATACCACCATATTCTTAAATTCTTTTGATTTTAATTTAAAATTATTTTAAATACTATACTTACAACTAAAATTTTTAATTTTTAGGAATATTAACTGTTACATTTTTTTGCCGAAAATATAATATGTTTTGATATATTCTTGTTAATATATTGCATAAAAATATTAATATTCTTACAAATATCTTATTCTAAATATTCAATACTTATTTCCCCTTATATTTCTGTAGTTGAGATAGCTTTCTTATTTTATTAATTAATATTGATATTATATGAATTAGTAAGCTCTAAATTTCAGTGATTTTCAATTAAAATCTGATAGTAAATTACAAGTTTCTTAATTATTTATATCTCCCGTATAAATTAGTTAAGTTTTCAGAAGTTTTAGGAAATTTATAATTCAAATTATTAGCTTTTGTTTAAAAATTTCAATTTAAATATTCTTTTAAAAACAATGGTAATTATTGTGTAAGTTGATATAATGTGTTATTATGTTGCTATATTATTATTTTATATTTGAATATCTTATTATTCATAATGAGTTAAATTATCATTAAATTATATTTAAGACTTAAATATATATCAAATTAATTTACTTTATCAAAGGATTATTTGTATCAATGTTAATTTAAAATTTAATTTGAGAATAAAAATTTAATAATTTATTATCGTAAAAAAAATTAAATTATATTTATTTTATATAATGAAAGTAATTATTAGCTTCGGAATTTTAATTTCTTTATTAGCTTATTAATTTGAATAAGATAATGCTCCGTCTACTCATATACCGTGAAATCCTACTCAAAGAAAAAACGCTATCGATAAGATACAAACATTAAGCGGATGAATGGGCTCTTCTGAAAAATATTGTATGTGAAAAATAAAAGCTTTTATAGTTTTATAGAATAAAATTATTTATTATCACTTCCATTTACACAAATGTGAATCAACAACCTAAAACTATTCAACTTCAAATTCAGTTTCACTGATTTTAACTAATTTTATTCTATTAAAAGCATACATGGGTCAAAAAATATAAGAACCAAGAAGAAATATAAATTCAAATATTTATATTTCTTTGATAGATCATATACATATATAATTAGTATTATTTATCTGTGATAAATACTAAAGCAACTTTATTTAGCAGGAGAAAAATGATTGATTAAACATTTTAATTTCATTTTGAGATTCTATAATTACCATCATATAAACAATGCGCTAAAAATAGAAGAAAAAAAAACATAAAAAAAAGTAAATATTTAAAAGCAAAAAAATAAAAAATTATAACATGTTTAAAATAATTATAATTCATTATATTATTAAAAGAAAATAACTTGATAGAAAACATATAATTTAAATATTAAAAAGGATATTGAGGATTTGTAAAATAAATTGAATTTTATGGAATCACTATCCAATATCGAAAATTCGCATCAAGTTTATAAAAGAAGAATGCCCTTTTTAAGAAATCACTACTTGCCCTCAAGACCTCTCCTTCACAATTTAATCTTTGCTTTGACTTCATACATAATTAATGTTTATATTTCTATATTTAGCAATGATTTGGGTTTCAATCTTGGAATCTTATGGAATCACTATCCAATATCGAACATTCGCATCAAGTTTATAAAAGAAGAATGCCCTTTTTAAGAAATCACTACTTGCCCTAAAGACCTCTCCTTCACAATTTAATCTTTGCTTTGACTTCATACATAATTAATGTTTATATTTCTTTATTTAGCAATGATTTGGCTTTCAATCTTGGAATCTTATGGAATAACTATCCAATATCGAACATTCGCATCAAGTTTATAAAAGAAGAATGCCCTTTTTAAGAAATCACTACTTGCCCTAAAAACCTCTCCTTCACAATTTAATCTTTGCTTTGACTTCATACATAATTAATGTTTATATTTCTATATTTAGCAATGATTTGGGTTTCAATCTTGGAATCTTATGGAATCACTATCCAATATCGAACATTCGCATCAAGTTTATAAAAGAAGAATGCCCTTTTTAAGAAATCACTACTTGCCCTAAAGACCTCTCCTTCACAATTTAATCTTTGCTTTGACTTCATACATAATTAATGTTTATATTTCTTTATTTAGCAATGATTTGGCTTTCAATCTTGGAATCTTATGGAATAACTATCCAATATCGAACATTCGCATCAAGTTTATAAAAGAAGAATGCCCTTTTTAAGAAATCACTACTTGCCCTCAAGACCTCTCCTTCACAATTTAATCTTTGCTTTGACTTCATACATAATTAATGTTTATATTTCTATATTTAGCAATGATTTGGGTTTCAATCTTGGAATCTTATGGAATCACTATCCAATATCGAACATTCGCATCAAGTTTATAAAAGAAGAATGCCCTTTTTAAGAAATCACTACTTGCCCTAAAGACCTCTCCTTCACAATTTAATCTTTGCTTTGACTTCATACATAATTAATGTTTATATTTCTATATTTAGCAATGATTTGGGTTTCAATCTTGGAATCTTATGGAATCACTATCCAATATCGAACATTCGCATTAAGTTTATAAAAGAAGAATGCCCTTTTTAAGAAATCACTACTTGCCCTCAAGACCTCTCTTTCACAATTTAATCTTTGCTTTGACTTCATAGATAATTAATGTTTATATTTCTATATTTAGCAATGATTTGGGTTTCAATCTTGGAATCTTATGGAATCACTATCCAAATAATCGAACATTCGCATTCAAGTTTATAAAAGAAGAATGCCCTTTTTAAGAAATCACTACTTGCCCTCAAGACCTCTCTTTCACAATTTAATCTTTGCTTTGACTTCATAGATAATTAATGTTTATATTTCTATATTTAGCAATGATTTGGGTTTCAATCTTGGAATCTTATGGAATCACTATCCATATATCGAACATTCGCATTAAGTTTATAAAAGAAGAATGCCCTTTTTAAGAAATCACTACTTGCCCTCAAGACCTCTCTTTCACAATTTAATCTTTGCTTTGACTTCATAGATAATTAATGTTTATATTTCTATATTTAGCAATGATTTGGGTTTCAATCTTGGAATCTTATGGAATCACTATCCAATATCGAACATTCGCATCAAGTTTATATATGAAGAATGCCCTTTTTAAGATATCACTACTTGCCCTAAAGACCTCTCCTTCACAATTTAATCTTAGCTTTGACTTCATACATAATTAATGTTTATATTTCTATATTTAGCAATGATTTGGGTTTCAATCTTGGAATCTTATGGAATCACTATCCAATATCGAACATTCGCATCAAGTTTATAATAGAAGAATGCCCTTTTTAAGAAATCACTACTCGCCCTAAAGACCTCTCCTTCACAATTTAATATTTGATTTGACTTCATACATAATTAATGTTTATATTTCTATATTTAGCAATGATTTGGGTTTCAATCTTGGAATCTTATGGAATCACCTATCCAATATCGAACATTCGCATCAAGTTTATAAGAGAAGAATGCCCTTTTTAAGAAATCACTACTTGCCCTCAAGACCTCTCCTTCACAATTTAATCTTTCCTTTGACTTCATACATAATTAATGTTTATATTTCTATATTTAGCAATGATTTGGGTTTCGATCTTGGAATCTTATGGAATCACTATCCAATATCGAACATTCGCACCAAGTTTATAAAAGAAGAATGCCCTTTTTAAGAAATCACTACTTGCCCTCAAGACCTCTCCTTCACAATTTAATCTTTGCTTTGCCTTCATGCATAATTAATGTTTATATTTCTATATTTAGCAATGATTTGGGTTTCAATCTTGGAATCTTATGGAATCACTATCCAATATCGAACATTCGCATCAAGTTTATAATAGAAGAATGCCCTTTTTAAGAAATCACTACTCGCCCTAAAGACCTCTCCTTCACAATTTAATATTTGATTTGACTTCATACATAATTAATGTTTATATTTCTATATTTAGCAATGATTTGGGTTTCAATCTTGGAATCTTATGGAATCACTA
>ARYC01010407.1:0-17571 GCA_000711775.1 Oxytricha trifallax | reverse complement strand
AAAAGCTTTGGCCCCAGCTATTTATAGACCCTCACTTGAAAAGCATTAAGGAATACTAGAGTGAGATGAAGCAGAACCTGGGACACTATGGGATGAAAGTGAGAGAGTTGTCAATTAAGAAAAGCTCAGCTAAGAGATAGCAATTCTCAATGTCTTATATTGCTGCGATTTCCTAGGATAAAATTATCTCCAGTCAAGTGATAGAAGGAGCTTTTGACTCAGTTCTCTTTGAAAACTTTATCTACCATACCTTACGCAGTGTAAGAACTGACAAAGAACTACACTCGAAGAAAGTGGTCCTGCTGATGGACAACGCAGTCATTCATAAATATTCAGAGATGTTAGCCACAGCCAGAAAGTTTAAAGTGAATGTGCTCTTCAACGCCGAATACTCGCCTTTGCTCAATCCAATTGAGCAGTTATTCTCCTTTGCAAAGAAGGAGATGAAGATGGACACTATTTAGAACAAGTAAGTTTTAATGGGCTTTACACTTTTAGGCAGCAATTGGTGAAGAGGGTTGCTGAAATCGTTCAGAATTTAAGAAAAGAAGACATCCAGGGGATGTGAACATTCAGTATCAAGAAGTGGATTCACACTCTTCGGTTCGGTTTTGTGTGATGATGTTTGTTTCATAGCTGAAGTAGTGTGTAAAACCTGTTTCCCTTTACAATCTCCCCTGTCATGTCAGTTTTAAATTCAACGCAGATTATTATAATTAACAACACTATTTATATTTTACTTAAAAATGTCCTAATTCACTCTTTACAACACTTAATTCTAAAATACTGCTTCTATTTCACATTAGCACTCTTAAAATTGCCACTTCCTTCGCGATTCTACTTAGTTGAATTTGCCTTTATATTATCGCAATTATGCATGAGTGCTTTATTTTGTCAAAACTTTCAAATTTTAATGGAGTTACCCTACTTTCAAGCCCCTTTTTGGTAAATGAGAGAGGTTTTTATGAAAAAGTCCCTATTTTGCTCTAAACTACGCAAGTCTCTAAAATCGCTAATTTCGCAAATCTCCCAACTTCCCTAATTATACAGACCCCTAAATTTGATATGTATCAATTTTTACAAATACATATATAAATTTGACCAGCCCCCTAATTTTTTTGACCAACTACTAATAAAAAAATGACACATGGCAACAAAAACACAGGGGTTTTGAAATTGAGGGGATTTGGGGTTTACGAATTTTTCCATTGGTCTAATTATATTATTTATCTAATTTTAATTTTATTTTCATAATTTCCTGATTCAATTCTATTTTAGCAATAATGTTATTTGAAATGATGACTATTTTATTGGATTAACTAATGCGATTTTCTTATGATGCCAATAAAAATTCTTGATGATTAGAGATGTAAACTTTCTATCATTACTATTGTTCTTTCGGTCGAAGCATTAACTATAGCAACTTAAGTCAAATAAAGTTACAATATCATGTCCTTTTAAATTACACTATTTATTTTTAAACCACTTAAAATGCAGTGATTTCAATCTTCTAGCCACACATAGAATCATAATGATTGTAGATATTATCAAACACAACCACATATCTGTTATTCAATGAAAAGATAAAGAGCCCTTTGGAAACATTCCAATAGTAACTCTAAAAGTTATTATGCATGATAAGAATAAATTCCTACACACACTTTTACAATTTTATTCATTTGAACTTATAATGTTAAATGAATCATCTTATTTTCCACTAATGACATTTATAGCATATAATGTAATTAGACCTAAGAATAATAAAATTATTCAAACAACCTTCAAAATCACATATTATGCTCTTTTTTCAGTTTTTCAGGGAAATTTACTAGATTGCCTAGTGATATTGTTCAAATTATATATATTTAACTCATTTTATAATTTGATGTTGAATTGAATAAATAAATAGAAAATAGGTATAGTATTAACTATATACTCATCCTATATTTTATATATTTATCATATTTTCTTATTCAATTTAATAGTAAATAAGTTTAGATAATTTTTCAATGAAGTTTTCACTTGTTATAAACGAGCTAGAACTTTAATATTAGGATTAAGTCATTTACTATTTATTATTGTAGTGCTTAATCCATTGTTCCATTTTTTTTGAAAATCTCAATTATAATTATTATTAACAATAATTTACTGTAAAACTCTATACGCTAAAAATTAGCTGTAATTAACTAAAATATAATCAGGAAAATAGCATATAATCTTGTCAATTAATTAACTAATATATTACTAAAGTTATAAGAAAGACGAAAGAATCTTAAAATGAACAAAGCATAAATGATAATAAGCAAGATTTTGAGAAATAAGATAAAGAAAGATTTTTAAATTGGTTGTTATTGATAATTTAATAATTTGATTTAATTTAGTTCTTTAATTATAATTTACTTACATTTAGATATTAGAAGGCCTATGTGTGTAAATTAATGCTAAGGTTTATGTCCTTTTACGAGTGACTAAATTTAATTTTATTAAAACTTAAATTTCAGTGTTCCACAAAATTTTATATTTTCTTTTTTTATGTCTTCTTAAATCCTTAAATTAATAATTTCTTCTCAAGTAATTATTACGTTTCGGACTTTCTTCCTCAGTAGTCTCCTCAGTCGTGCATCACTTACTAAGTTACGATTTAAGTATCTCAAATAATATCTATTTTTTGTTTTAGTTAGATTTTGCGAAAAGGTTTCTTTTTCTCGACATATAATTGTTTATTCTCATTTATTGGTTATAACATGATATAAAACTCTAATATAATCTAAAAAGCTCTTTATAAGTTCCTTGTTAATTTTGAATTAGGATCTTACTGTTCTATAGCCTTTTTTTAGTCTCTCTTATTTGTTTCATGAGAATATTTTGTTGCCCCCTGATTATATCTTCTTTATGTACTCTCTAGTTGATAGGAGATTAATTATTCTCTTATCTAGAGATTATTTTGTTCTTGGATTACAATCATTTAGAAATTATAGATTCATAGTTAAAATCTTCCTATAGAACAAGTTCTATATTTATTTGTATTTTTTTTAATTTCTTATTCATCTATACTATTGATAATTAAAATCCAAAGAAAAAGAATGAAAAAAATTAGTTGATGGGATATTCAATGGGGAGCCTTTTCCTTGTGTTGAGATTGACTTGAAACCTCCATGTTAATTCAGGTAACTTTATTGTTTGAGAATACTGTTGAATTAGTTGTTGTTAACAGTTCTTCATCTTGGATGTGTGGTTATTTTCTTCTTTTCCTTTTTACATTAACATTTATAGAGCATGGTTGGATGGGTTGAAGGGTGAGTGGGCGGTAATTTAAAACTTGCTATTGAACAATTGATAGTTTAATGGGTCACATGTATTTTTATCTTGCCAATTAAATGAGCATAAAATATTATTTGTAACTTCGCCATTCAATTTATGTAGTGTGGTTTAGACAAGAATTTCTCCTGGTTGATATGGCACTTATCTATTACGTGTCTCTTTGGAAAAGCACCAAATATGACAAGTACTAGTCTATTTCATAAAAGATATTTAATATGTCTGAAAATGAATAGCTAAGTAGAAGTGCCAATTTTTGAGCTACCATTAAGAATTTGTAATTATGAAAAATAAGAGGAATACTTTAATTAAAATGAAAATTAATAATATAGTTAAATATTAGGATTAACTTAAATAGAAATGTATAAAACAAAACAGCTTTGTCATCTTTCTACTCATCTTCATAAACATCTGCATGCATTAGTTTTTCATATTTTTGAATTTATGTTCTTTGCTGAAGACTCGACTTCCACCCTTCAAGTATCTATAGTGTTGCTGAAAGGGTATTAAAATAAATTCTGATATTTAAAATGTAACTTACAAAATTTATGTGAATGTAGTCATGCTCCGTCTTCGTCTAACAAGTTTTCCATTTTGATTTTTAATTAATAATTTTAATTTATCAATTTCCTATTATAAATTATTAATCTTTAAGAGGAGTTGGAGTGGTTGCTGAATTTTGGGCTTCCAGCCTATCAAAAGTTAATAATTTTTTATGTAAATGTAAATAGTTTGGCTCTTTGCCAAGAAAATGTTGGAAATATTTTAAGCTTAGCATTTTCCAAGGGTGAAGAATCTTTCTCTCTTTCAAAGATTAACGCAATCTTAGAGTTTCAAAGTTTAAATAGAGCTTAAGGTTGATACCTAGTTGGATCGAAGGGAGATAAATACATTAATTTTTTCTTAGTATATATTCGATAAGGGTCAAGTCCCCTTAAATAAATATTTATTGGGCAAGTTGGGTGGGAATTTCGGCATATTCTTTCTAATACCATAACTATTCAAAGTTTTATTCAATAATAATTTATTATTTAATTATGTGAATTACAAATATAGTCATTATTATAATATAAAATATGAAGCAAGTCTAATTTTGAATAATTTATTGAATTATTTCCATTATTTTATTATATTATTTTGAGTTTATTACTAGAAATTTTAATTTAAACTAGAATGAAATAACTAATGCTTAATTAGATCCTTAAGATATTCGAGTTTTATGATTATCCGCTTTGAATTTTCAATCAAATACTTTCTCTGCATAGTAATATCATATTGTTAACACATTTTTAAACTAACATTATAAAATACATCTAATATATCTTTCTAAAAAATAGTAATTAATTAACGTTTATATAATAAATAATTACATCTTGGAAAGGCGATATATGTTTTGATGAAATTATACTTTATTCGTTTTTTTCTCTTGTTAAATCTATAATATATTATATACAAATATGAACCAATATCATTTTAAAAAGGTTTAATCTTATATTATAAAGTAAAATTCCTATATTGTTAATTAATAACCTAAAATTATTTGCAAATGAAATAAAAAAGTGAGTAAGACATTAGCTCTTCTCTATCCTAAAAATATTTTATTCAAATAAATTCACATAAATTGTAAAATTTAATGCTTCTACAATTTAAAAAACTCTAATAAAACTCTCTGGTTAAAGTCATGTTAATTGGACAAATTATTTATCAGAGTGTTGCCATAGTAAAATTTATCTTCCTACACTTTGATAATTATCCTTCTGTCATACAGTGTATTAGTCTATGTTCAAAATCAAACACCCTCATTAAATACTGATTATTTATCATTTGCATTTTGATATTTTTATGGATTTCTATAAATAACACAAATACTAAAATTGCTCTATAAAGTGTTTAACTACCTTAATATTTCTAAAATAGATAAAAATAGAAAATTTGAGAAATATAAATAAACATAAAATTTATAATTAATTATAACTTTAATGAATTAGGAGTGCGTGTAATACTAATCAGTTTTAGTTTTCTAATTAATTAATATATATTAGTGGTCTAGTGGTCTGGCCATAGTTTTTGGTGGTCTAGTGGTCAGGTGGTCTGGCCGGGGTTTTGGGGTACACCGTATTGAAGCTAAAGATGCACCTATTGTAGACGAAGTAAACGGAAATCAATACTACATCAATGTAACACTCAGCGACGACTTCAACACCGACTCTGCCGTTACCGGTGCTATCTTCTAGACATCAACTTCTACCAACTCAGAATGAACATCCTTGAAAATCTTGAACTTGTCACAAGAGATGTTGAAAAAGTTTCATTATTAAGTACTGTGTCATACACCCCGGCCAGACCACCTGACCACTAGACCACCAAAAACTATAGCCAGACCACTAGACCACTAATATATATTAATTAATTAGAAAACTAAAACTGATTAGTATTACACGCACTCCTAATTCATTACAGTTATAATTAATTATAAATTTTATGTTTATTTATATTTCTCAAATTTTCTATTTTTATCTATTTTAGAAATACTACTTATTTGATTGACAGGATTTCGCTTAAAAACTTTGAATTAACAATTTATATTAGAAAACTTTTACTCAAAGATGAGATTTTTTTCCTGTGAGAATTGGGAATAAACTGTCATTAAATTCCTCTTATATATTAAATGGGTTATATTTATCCCCAAAAATTAATTAAATAGCCTATTTTGTATCATAATAATTTTAGTACTGAAGAGAAATTTGATATAGTAGGTGAATGAATAATTAATAAAATTACAAAAATGATAGATTTAAATCATAAATATATTTAGAATTAAATAAAATGACAATTATAAGTTTAATTGTTCATAAAATTAAAATATTTTTAAAAAGTTATAAAAATATTATGTAATTATATCTAAATTTGATTTTCACTCTTTTTCTTTGATAAATTAGACTGTTTTTCCTCATTTCAATTCCTTTAAAATGACCTTAAATAATTTGAAGAAAAATGCATCTCAATTCTCTTTTTAATATTTTGTTATAAAATTAAATTATTTTATTTGTAATTTATACTACATAACTTATAGTATAAAGAGTATAATATTGATATTTGATTTAGGCTATAGATTTATGCTAAATATCTTATGAATTTATAACCATACAAATAAAGGAAATAAGTTTCTGTAGTGAGTTATTCAACAAACATAAACATTTTTATGATCCTCTAATTAAGATAAAGGACATTTTGACTTTATAAAATTTTGATTAGGATCTTCCTAATCCTTCCAAAAAAATTACCGCTATAGTTATAAAATCAAGTTTTTAAAGCATGATTTAATTGTAGATTTTATAATGACATAGTTATAATTGAGGAAAATTCAATTAATAATAATAATACGATCACATTGAGGTCTCTGGGGACCCCCGATCTGGTATATGTTTAATATATGTAAGGGGCAAGCCCTTTTATAAGTTCAAGTGATTTTAAGTTAATTTGGGCATTAACTATTCACTAAAAATTCTTAATAATTTTCTTCTTCTCTGTCATCTTCTGCAGCCATTTCTTTTCTTTCTGTTTTCTTTTCTCTGTCTCTTTCTGACTTGGAATGTTGGCTGTTTGTGTAATGGAAGAGTTTGTCCAACGTTGAATTTTTCTTGTGAACTGTTTATATCGTTGGCAAGAAGTGCTCTCTCTCTTTAAAGCTTCTTAATAATAGTTCTCCTTGGTAGATAGAACTTAATTAATTGAATAATTGAATCTCCCATTCTCCGAATTTTGGGTCCTAATTACTTATTTTGGAGTTAATAAGTTTCTGAAGTAGGATGTATCTTATGTCATGTTTCATTGTTTTAAACATAGGGCTTTCAGAAAGTATTTATTAAACTCTCGTTGTTTCCAAAAGGATGTCAGGTTTAATCCCTTTGTACATTAGTATATGTACGAGGTTTATATCTTCTATTGAATCTATGATCAGATTCTGAGCAGTTTCTGTTCTGATGGGATTTCTGATTTCCATCTCCCTATTTAGTACCTCTTTATCTGGTGGGGTATGTAGTACCTTTGGTATTACCTAGTTAGTGTCTTTGGGTGACTCTTCCCATATCTTAGAGGTCAGTTGGAGTGATTCCTCTAATATCTTAGTTAGGTAGTTAGGCACTGTGTGGTTTTTTGGATTTTAGGAACTTGAACTTGATGTTTCTTTATAGAGGTTTGACTTACTTGAGTTGAAAAAATGAGGTTTGTAAGATTGTGCTTAGTGTACTATGTTATCTTAGTGGTTAGGTAGTTTGGATAGAGACTCATTTGTTTTTTCTCTGTCCATTCCTTCCACCATGGGGTTTTGGTATAGGGATCTTTGGGTGTTGTGTTTTGAAGCTTTTTTCTTCTTCTTTTAGGACTGTTTAAGCTTTAGATAATATCTTTTCTAGCAATAAATTTGTTCTCTTTCAAAAGCTAAGTAATCTTCTTCCTCATCTTCATCATCAGATGTCCAATCTTCTTCTGATGATGTGTTGGGAATGTGTTTGCTGGTGTTAGCAAGGAAATTTCTGGCGAAGTTGCTTAAATCCATGTATTGATTCTTGACTTGTTCGTCGTCAATAATGATTTGTTTATGGCTAAGTTTGTTGGGGTGAGGTTGAGTAATCTTCTAGCATAAATCAAATGTATGGTTGAGGTTATGGACCTTTTGTTTGTTAGGTATTTAGTAGTAGAACCTATCGTCCATGTCTTGTGGGGAGTCTTGGTCTGACTCTACATACTTTTTTCTGAAGAGAAATATATCTAGGCTGTCCTCGATGAACATATGTTCATCTGAAGATTCACTGCCAGTTGCCTGGCAACGTTCCCTCTTCTAGCCCTTATGGGCTAGTTAGGGGAGAGAGCTCTAGATAGACTTGGTAAAGGTTCGTTACATTTGACCCCAAAGCAAGTTTCTATCTAATTTAATAGTAATTTAATTAATGAAATTTCAAGAGTTTAAAGTAAAACCCATATATATCTAAATTTATTTAGACAAAATATTAGAAATACTAATTTATCCTTCATAAAAGAAGCGAAATGGATTAACTCTAAAAATGCTAAAATTCATTTAAATCTACATTCATCATAAGCTAAAATTAAATTAAAATTTGAGTCAAAACATTATAACACAGAGTGATTTATTAGATAAAAAAAGGTTTGATACGAAATAATGAAATATAAAAACTAAACATAAATTTGATAACTTAAAATCTTAATTTTAAATTCTGTAAATTAAATCACATAATAAAACTATAATTAAATAAAGAATATCGTAAAATAGTTTAATATTATATTATCACAATATGAATAAATACGATCTTTAATCATGTTTTTTAATTAATATGCATTGTTTAACTGTAAATCTGTCATTATTTTATAATTAAAAATATAAAATAATCATTGTGTCTACTTTAGTACAAAACATAAACCGTTGTTAATATTACTAATATATTGATTTAATTATAAACGACCATTATAAGCAGAAAATTATTTTGCTTATATATTACTACAGAATTTATTTTATTTAATCAAAAAAATATAAATAGAATATGTTTATATTGCAAAAAATGATTTTATAAAATTAATGATATTTTTAATTCTTTTTTTAATAATTTACCTACCATCATGATCAACAACAACAACATCAAGTATATACCTGTTTTATTTAAATTTATTTTAATTTATTGAGTCTAAGTACAGTAATTTCGTTTGCATATATAAATTATCTCTCAATAATTCACTAAGAACATATTTTTAATTTAAATATCTATGTAACTTTTTTATGCTACAATCTTAAGATCATTCAAATTATTGTAATTTAATATTAAAAAATTATAATTAAAACACACAATCAATTCTCAGGGGACCCCCAATCATATATTTGTTGGCAGAATGTAAAATGCTTGCCCTTTTCAATTATTTCTTGTATTTATATTTTTTAGTTCAGCAACTCATTTTTTTATATGTGTATACAGTATCTTTTGATATCTTTTTTGAGGATTATCTTTGATCTCTTGTTCGTTCTATTATCTTGTCCGTTAGTCCGTTAATTCGGTTAATTAGTTCCATACTTTTCTTTTATCATTTCGTTAAAGATGAAAACTTATATGATAATAAAGGTTATAAGACAATTGGCTTTGAAATTTAGCATATTTATATTTAGCCAAAATAAAGAAAAAATCGTGAATGCAAAAATACCCGAATATATAGAAATATGTAATATTCATACTAGAAGCATCTTTAAAGTTATTTATTGAAAAATAAATTAAAAAAAAGGAACTATATATTATTGTAAGTCGAACTATCAATACTTAATTTATTTTAATACTTAAGCCTATTTTTAATTATAATATTTGGATTTAATATCTTTAAATATGCTTTTTTTTATTATAAAAAAAAGAAATGAAATTTGTTTTTGGCCTATATTAAGTTTCTTTGGCGCAAGTAGTCAAATATAATTTTTATCACTTGAGACCATATGAAACATAATTAAATTATAATCAATAGAATTTATTAAAAATAATTATAATAATTTCTAGAGAATTATGATTTATAATAAGAAAACTTTAATTATTGATAAAATACAAAATAATAGGAAATTTATTTTGCTAATTAAAATGAAACAAGCAAGAAATTGGTAATCATTAATTATTTCTCGTATATTAAAAATAAAAATGACTGTATAAATTAGGGCATTCATTTCTTGCGAAATACTAACTGAAACTTATTATTTGCTTGATTATTAATTAAACTTATTTAATTTCCAAATATTTTCTGTTTCAGAAGAGACGTTTAAGTGCTTATGTATGCAGTATTATTAGTATTATGCTTATTAAATATTATGGATTGAGAATTGCAATTGCACTCATAGTTTTAATTATTTTTAGGAGTGTAATTCAAATGGAAAGTTTTTTAGAAATGAAATCAACTTTAAGTACACTTAATTTCTCATGCTAATAAAACTCTATTAAAAATGTTAGCATTTAAGTTAGAAATTTAATTGATCTAATAATTATTTGATTACTTACTTAATTTCTTTGTATTATTGTAGGGCATCCAATATTTGTTTCATCTTTAATTTAAAATTAAGTAATTCTTTTCAGTTTTGATTAAATTTTGAATAATTCTTAATTTTTAAAAATTCATATACAATAATTAATTATTATTCGGACCTACTGTCCAGACGGTTGGTCAACTGACCAATTCTGACAGGGTAGGGGGTTCGAAACCCAGGGTTCGCTGATATTTGTACCTGGTAAAAAGCACGGAATATCCCAGGGTTCTGTAGTGTCTGTACCTGGTAAAAAGCACGGGATACTCGTACGGAGCTGGTATGACGTTAAATGGCAGCACATGACCCGGCTTGGAAATCCGGAGTGGCTACATGGAAGAAAGGACACGTGTTTGGATTACGGTCTAGTTTGGTGAAAACCACACCTGATGCTTCCGGAGGGGGAGGTTGGGAGGAAGATTACCTTCAGTATTATTTCCCCTTAATATTAATTTCCTAATAACTTAACTAACTAATAACTAATTAATTATTTTAATCATATTAATACTCAAACTTATAATGAAAATCAAAAATGGAAATCTCTCTGATTATTGCTATTCTTCCTCTTTATCATCCTCTTTTTTTTCTTCATCTTCATCGTCAAATACAACTTCTATGTTTGCTCTCTCTGTCACTCTGCGAAGCACCTGTCCAGCTGCACCTGTGGTCTTAATAGGTAGGACTACTATAAAAAAATAAAGATATGTTTTTTGTAACTTACATTTTTAATGAGTGCTCTATCTCCACCTGCATTTGATCTTTAAGTATTCGAATTACTATATTAAGTTTTTGATTAAATTTAAAGTTTTCATATTATAAATCATAAATATTTTATTAATAATTTCAATGTATTTTAAGAATTAATATATTCAAGGTTATTACAACTATTTTGACGGATTAAATTTTATCAAAATACATTTGGGATTGATATGCCTATGTGTCATTATTTATGAAATTTACTCGTGTCACGTATTTCTAAATTATCTGGGTTTATCTGTTTTTATTTGAAATAATTTGTCCAAAGATTTGTTTTGAGTCTCATTCTGCGAGACATATAGCTTAGTTTTTATCTAGCCTGCTTTTTAAATAAAACCTTTAAATATTACCAAGGATTTTAGAATGTCTTTGGTAAAACTTTGACAGAATAATTGCAATTCTTGTTTTTACAAGAAGTTGTTATCAATATGTATATATTATTTGGAGAGTGGTTTGTAGTATTTTAGATATGTTGTCAATTTCGACCTCTGCCCAATATTAATCTGTAACTGACCTATGATATTTCTAGTCTATATGTATTTAAATTTAAAATTTAAAATTGATTGATTCAATATAATAACTTATTAAATACAATCTATGTCTATCGTATAAGTTACCACATTATTTATAAATTTTTTGTTTTTCACGTTTCAAACTTTAATTATTAGAGATAGTTCACCTTAATATTTTTCAATCTTATCTTACATTTCAACCTTAAAATTGTGGAGTCTTATTTAAAATTAAGAAGGGCTTTGTTAATATACTTTTGACTTATTAATACTACTAAATCTTTCTTGGAAATTAATCTAAACGATAGCATTAGTTTAGAACATTTTTATTGTTCTTTAATGTTAGAAGAACCTTATTATTATTATTTAATGGTTTACGGAAATTAAATACTGGGGCTTAAGCCAACCAGATAGGATAACCAGATATTCATACTTTGACTTTTGGCGATCCAATTCATCTTTTCCAAGGGACTTTTTACCCTCATACTTCAACAAGCTTCACACCTTGCACGTTCACATATTTGCCTCAAGGTAAGGACTTTTGTGGTATTTTGCTACTTCGTATGTTTTCTCTTGTTAATTTCTCCAGCTGCTTTTTCTATGAGTAAGAATCATATAATTTCTGTTTAGTGGGCAATATTTTGATATTTACCTAGTAAGCCACAGCATTTGGCATTTATTCAAAGTTGACTTAGTTATAAAGGGAATGGCAATTGATAAAGAAGTATTTTCGATAACGGTTAGTTATGGCTCTTGATTTAATGCAAAACATTCTATCTGATTAACTAATTGGATATCCAGTAGCTCAAAATGTCGAAGTTATTTTTAATATTATATATCCTATAATTTGAATGTTTAAATTTTATGATTACGATCCTTTATCCAGCATTAGATCTTTTCAAGCATTTTTTTAAATTAAAGATATGAATTCTTTTACATCTTGACGTCATATTGAATCCATTGCAGAATGAATAATAAGAAGCTTAAGGAATTAACTTTATTAAGTTATTTTAGTACTTTAAATTTTTTTAAATACACCATTAAAACTGCTTTGTTAAGGAAGAATATCATTTTATGATTAATCTTTGCTACCCTAGACAAGTATAGTGTAATTTTATAATAATAGTAGGAGTTAATTGCTTAAGGCAAGGGAATTTAAAAATAGAGATCAAATTTAATTAGAAGATCTCTAATATATAATAATCAGATATTAATTATTACTAATTCATGTATAATAATTAGAGGCCATAAATTATTAAAGATCACATTAGGTTTTTAAGATATATTTACCTGCCCTACTATTTTGGGTTTTCCTGATTAAGTAGCTCCAGAAGTTTTACAAGCAACACTTATTCCTCCAACGACTGAATGAGTAGTATCTCAATATGTATTTTTTAAAATTTTCCCTTTTTTTGCTTCCATCATTTGCTTTCAAGATTACGAAGTCGTACTTTTTGTTTCCTCGTCACTCAACATATATTAGTAATAATTAATACTGTGTGTAATTTGAATATTAAATATATTAATGCTTTTATTTGTTGGAACTATTTTAAATAATTTATAACATATTCTAAAATTTATATTATTGTTATACAATTATTTATCGATAGTGAACTTCTTAAAAATATTAATTAACTATTAGATTAAAAATTACATAACAAAAATGTAAAATCCTCTATTTTTATTGTTTAATAAAATAAAATCTAGAAATATAAAATTAATAATTTTATATAAAATAAGAATGAAAAGGTTTCTTAAGAATAATGATAATGAGTTAAAAATAAGAAATTCAAGATACATAAGAATAAAGTAGCATAGATCATAGTTAAACTTATAAAGAACATGTTATCATTATTCAATAGTCAATCTGTGGGCAAAAAGATCAAATTATATTAATTATTGTATTACTTACGTAAAAAAGATTTTATTCGTAATATTCTAAGCATATAAACTTAATTATTATGAAAATTCTCTTACTCTTAAATTAAAAAACTTCAATATGTAATTTAATTTAACAGTTTAGATTTGCGTTTAAGGAATCTTGATTTTTAGCAAAAATGTTTTTATGCATTTAATTTTAATGACTCATCAATAAAAGTGATAGCTTATTTCTGAATTATCGAGCTTTCATTTGTTATAATATTTTATCCTTAACAATTTTTGTTTGTACTTTAAATAATAAAATAGAGACAAAATTACTAGTTTTCATAAATATTAAAATAAATAGATTCAATTATTTAGTTGTCAAAGACTTTATTTGAGTAATATGAATTTTTAATTAAATATTTTCATGATATGAATAACGATGGACAATGAAAGAATTAAATCTTCCAATAAATTCAACTATGATTTATGTATATTCTGGTTCATTTATTTATATTTCATAAATTATATAAATATAAATTATATTAATGCAAACGGCCCGGCACCAAAAACACGCAAAAATATTTTCCAATTAATTTTCTTTCCGATATTACGTATTTATTTTTTTACTTAACTATAAAAATCTGAAAATACGTAAAAAAAGAACTTTTAAAATATCAAAATCTAATTTTTATATTAATATATAAGACTTTACTTTTTTAAGTATTTGTATTATATAAAACAAAAATTATGAAATTTTGATCAATCTCTTGTTTAAACATTGTGAGTTTAATTGAGTATTTTCAGTAAATATAATATTAAATTCTATAGCCAATAAGTAATATCTAAATCTCAAATCTAGAAAATAAATTGTTTTAGTGATAATAACTTTTTAATATTAATGCTAAGTTTCAGTCAGAAAAGCATATCTTAAATATTCTTGAATAATAAAAAAATTATTGAAATACATTAGATTTGTATAAATGAATTAAAAATCATAATCGTGTAAGTTATAAATTAAGAATGACATAAAATTAATAATATATCAATTATTCGACAGATGCGCATTTTTAACTGCATTTTACTACAGGTAATATTCCTTAATCAACCCAGAAAGCTAGATTTATCATTTTGAGTTTACTCAAAAACTGTATAATTAATTTTTTTCTCTTGAAAGAAAAATTATAATCATTATATTAATAATAACCACCATTTTATATTGAATGCGCTCTTCAGAATAAATAATATAACAATTTTTTAGAGATATTCCAAAAATACAAAAGCATAAAAATTAATAAGCTTTATTTATAATTCAATTTCAAATTAAATATATTCCTAAAATACGAATGATTTAAATATCTGTTACGAAATCTTATAAATTATAAAGCAATTAATTTAAGGTAATAAATTATTTTAAAAAATTGTAATTGAAATAAATTTTAATTAATTATAATTCTTCAATAAAAAATTTAAGCAAAGATACTATTGATATAATAGATAAAAAAAGGAAATTTAAGAAATTCATTTTTATCATTTGAAAAGTATAAATATAAACTGCCATGAATTAGGAGTATGAGTAATTCAAATTTGATTTAAATATAATTATGACCAAATTTAATTGAATTTAAAAATATATATTTAATTGTACAGATTGTGCAAAAATATAATTATCCAACAAGAGTCGGTAGTGTGCAGATATATTATATTAATAATTTAAATATATAATTACATAAATGGAAATGTCATTATGAATATTGCTCCTCAGCATCTGTGTCTCTCGAAGTAGTTCTATTCGAGTTGTGATCGTTTTATGCTTTATCTTGCTTGTCCTCGCTCCAAATAGTCTCCTCCTCAGTTCTGTCCTAGAGATAGTTTGCCAACAGTACTGCATTGAAGGTGAACTTTAACTTGCTTGATTTGCCTACCTTTGGTGATACTATTATGCATCTCCTCTCTAAGCAATCCTTCTCTTCTTCCGACATTTTGTTCCAGGTAGGTCGTTAGCAGTAATAATCGTGCAGCAGTTTTAGAAAAGTACATTTGTCTCACAGTAATTCACATCTACCGCGTAGCCTTTGTTTTCTAGTAGCTTCTTCATCCCTGGAATGTTTTATCTGCTAAAGAACTTCTGAAGATTCATCTCATCAACCAGAACTATGTGTGGCTTTTTTTTCAAGTTTTTTTTATTCAATGTGAAAGTTAGAGGTCCATGAGTTCAGTTAGTCGCAGATAAAGATAGTATCAATCATTTTTAGGATCGTGCTCTTGCCGGTGTTTGCTGCTCCATACATCCATACGCAGTGAATATTATTATCCTCTCTCTTCAATAGAACTTGATATAGAGCATCGGCAATGTCCAGGTACCCCAGATCTCTCAAGACTTAATCTGTAAGTTTCTGTGATTCATCAAAGTGGTGCTTGTGATTCTTAACATACTCCTCTAACTGAGCTCTAATTGATATATTGATTTTTTCTACAGCGCCTATTTGCTTTAGAATCTTGTGTGCGTTGTTGAGTGTCATTGTTGTTGACAAATCTAAACTATTGCATCTGAATCATCGAGGTTTTTTTTGTAAATACTGTCCGAAAGTCATTGAACCATGCGCGATGTTGTGTGCCATAAATTTTTTCATAAAATGGCTTGAACTTCTCTTCTGTGGAATTTGCTGCATCATTTTTTAAGTTTTTCTAGCAGCTAACTTTCCAATTTCTAGTTGCATCTGTTTTTCACATCCATATACATGCCTTAGTACTTAATGGGATATAAAAAACTCTTCAGCTGTTTTAATGTTTAGAGGTGACATCTTGATGCCTAATTTCTAAAAGAGTGTAAATCCACCTCGAGTCTTATTTTTGAAGTACTCTCTATTGATGCCTTTGGAGTCTTTTGATATTATAATGTGAACGTAAGAATTATTGCCCTTCTCGGTGCTGTAAAAATTGAATTGCGTTATTAAGGGTTAGTTTGATTGCAGATTTTCTTGAATTTCCTTGCCAAGTTTTCTGAAATAGATTCAGATATGCACAAAAAGAAATCGTGGCTGTAGTTGTACTATTTATTGTTTTTTGACATTTGAGAGTAATCAAGTGGCGATTAGTTTTAAAAATGAGGAAGTTCTTTCCATTTCAATATTTATTTTCTAGACATTCAAAACCCCAAAACCCCTTAGTGAGGTTTATAAGTGCTTTGATTTGTAGGGTATAGTTGGGTTCTTATTGGGGTTAGTAGAGAAATTAGGTCAAATTTCAAAATGGGAATAGAAATTAGCGAAATTTATCTATTTATGATGAGTAATATTTAGATTTACTGCTTAAGCTTAGGTATGGTACAAGTATTAATATATACTAAGTCAAACCAGTAATGAATTATGCTGCTATAGCAAAGCTCCTGCGCAAAAGTGCCTCAACAGTGAGGTATCATTGCTTGTTGGCTGTTTAGCATTATAATTCAGGCACTAGAAATCATCCTGCAAGAAAATAAAAGTTCTTACAGCACCATATTGACTACCTCTGCGACTCGAAGACTTTAAAGTATTGGGCACACTTTCCACTAGACTAGCGAGCTGTGATGCTTCATCGCAAGTTTCCTGACATGCGTATCTCTCCTTAAACTATAGCCAACATTTATAGAAGAAATGGTTTTACTTTCAAGACTGTCAACAGAGTGAAGAGAGTGATTGATTTTACAGTAACATTTTATAGTAATAATTTAAACTATATATATGATTAAATGCAGAGAGCTATTACTAATAACATCAAGTTCATACACGCTGATGAAGCTGTGTTTACCTTCAACACCTTTATTAATAAGTCTTGGTATAAGAAGTACGATAATATAGAAGTCTACGATTAGAAATTAAAGGTTGTAACTCATGCAATTTTAGCAGGTATTAGTGAAGACTCTGGCTTAGAAAGTTATATTATTCATCCTCCCTCTATTAAGCGAGAGTAGTATATAGAGTTCCTACATAAGCTGAGAGATAAAGACAACGATTATGAGATCATCCTGTTTGTTGACAACCTCTCAGTTCATAAGACTAAGGAGTCTAAGAAAGCTTATGAAGA
>ARYC01010406.1:0-24868 GCA_000711775.1 Oxytricha trifallax | reverse complement strand
TTATTTACTTTATGTCTATCTACTTTCTTTATTTTAATATTGAGGTTGTCGTTATTACTTTTATATGACTTTGTTTACAATTAAATATATAATTAATTGAGAAGGGGAAATACTTAAATCATGTTCAAGTCTATAAAATATTAAGCACTTATATTGAGAGAAGATCCTTTCTTGGGCTCGAAAGATTTTTCTGCGAAGGAAGCCTTCATTTTATGGTGTAAATCTTTCAGCTTTATTTCTTCGGCTAGAATTATCTTGAAAAATAAGATAAATAAAAATAATAGAAATGCCTTTCACTTATAATTAAAAAATAATAAATGAGTTTAGAGCAATATTTGCTGCTGAATATTATAACGATTATATAAAATTCTAAAAATATTGTCTTATTATCTTCATTTTAAAATAAATTCTTGATTCTTTTATAATATTTACTATTTACTCACCAGTTTTGATCTCCCAGCCGTCCACGTCCAGAGCCGCCACCTCAACCTCTGTTACCCTTTCCGTGTTACCAAAAGTTTAAGCTCTCTTGTAATACGATCAACTCCTATCACCTTTTGGTTTACAATAAGATAACTGCTTACCATGATAACCACTGGAGCTATCTCCATCACCAAACTTTCTGTCACCGTATTCTTAATTCTTAACTATTCCTACTGTTACCCCCTTCACAACTGTTATAATTTGATGATTACCAAATTACCAACACTCTTTTAATAACCCCATCTACTCGCATTGATTTCTCTACTAGAATTAGAAATACCTTTTATAAGAACTACAGTCATGCCTCTAATAGCCTCCCAAATTCTTATTGTTATCACTTCCATCTCTTGAGTAATTAGCATTATTGGGACATTCTCTAGTATAATATAATAATTAATTTCATTTTAACAGCTTAACTGCTACTTTGTGGGGAATCACCTCTATAATAAGAATTGAATTCACCTTTACTACGGTTCATCCTTTTGATGATTAGTAATAATTTTATATGTTTTATAATTAGATGTTAATCTTTAAATCTCATTCATACTTTCAGAAAAACCTTACCTAACTTGTTGATTAAGGCATTCCTTTGAAAAGTAACCTTGTTCTTAGCTTTTAAAGCATTGCTTTCCTGATTTACTACAACTATTATTAAAATCAAATCTACAAGAATTTCCTTTAATCAAGCCCTTTAGATTTTCAAATAATATTATATGAATTATATTTATTTTAAATGGTATATTATTAATATTTTAGTTGTATTTAATTAAAAAATAATGATAGTTTTAATTAATTAAGTTTAGAGAATATTTAAAGAATTGCAGTATAACAGCTTTGATGAGAATCTCTATTCGAACAATCCTTAGCTATATGTCCAGATTAGCCGCATTTAAAACTATTAATTCCTCATTATCCTGGATCTCTGAAGCCTCTTTGTTCTTTACAGTTATTATTACCATCTTCTAAAGTTAAGGCGGTATCTTCCTTTGATATTTTATGAAAATTGAACTCTTTTTGGAGTACTTAATCTCTCAAAAAGTTTCATCCAAGGCTCATTGGATTCATCATCGTTTTCCCATCAATCTTTAGCACTTGAAATTTAATCTATTTTATTATAATCTCTGAAGTCTTCTTATCCTAACTTTTCCTTATTAGGAAGCTGAATTAGTATTAGAACTCATTACTACTGGTTATTGTTATTAATTATAAAAGTAGTATTTTTATCTAAAAACGAGATTAATGAGCATAATTGTTATGAAAACTTTTGGGCGTGATATTATAGATGAAATACATTAAAAATAGGTAAAATTGAGAATTCTAATACATTAAAAGTTTATTCAATTATTACATTAACTAATTTGATGTTTATGTAATTTAAATATAAAATGTGAAGTACTTAAATTTAAATTTAAATAAATTTATATAAAATAAAATGCATTTTTCTAATTAATTTACCTTTATTCACTTGTTATAAGGACTGCAATTTTTAAAAATACCCTAAATAAGAACTACATTTTCACTTTATTGTCATTCACAATTTAATTGTTATCTATTCATGATCTTCCTATTTTTAGGTACATTTAAATTCAATTTAGCCTCTTTTCAAGACAAGGGTGCTGGACTAAATTTGCCTTTATACAATTTCTAACAAATTATTGCGAAAAGCACTTCGTGTTATTTGTAGAACAGCTTTATGATTTCTCTTGTGATTGATTGAGACTAATTATAAAATTTACTTGAGGATATTTGCAAGCTTTGAGTTACAAATACGCTCTAGATTCAGAATGTCATAGTTATTGCTCTACAACCGTGTAAAAAATCAGCATTTATTTTTATCATTATTTTATCATACTTTGGTATGCATTAGATTATGATAGTCGTTTAAATTTAGACTCAATTTGTTCATTTTCTAGAGCTAGTCTTTACTTTATTTTTTTATTTAACAAAATTTGGCAAAGTTTACTTAATGCCAAATAATATTTTCTTGGATTTCTGAGACATCTTTAATATATTATTTACAATTTTAACTATCACCTCTTACTTTTATACTTAATAAGTTGTTCAATAGATTCAAGGCTACTTCAGCAGAGAAACTCCTCTAGTATCAAAGAACTACTACTATAAATCATTAGAAATTTATCAAAAAATGATAAAATCTCATGTTACTAAGCTGATTCCATTTAATATTTCATCGAATTAATTAAATAAAAAACCTCAAGAGTATAATTTACTGCAATTTTTGTAAAATATATAAGCTAATCAAGAAAGTTAATTAATTAAATAAAATAATAATAAAAAATGATAAATGATTAAAGGAATGGAGACTTTCCCTAATAATAGTATTACAACACTAATTAGTCCATCAACCCCAATAAAAGCCACTAATACTAACTAGCTAGTTATAATGAAATGACAAGTGGTGGGAGTAATATAAACTAATAATAACAATGGCAACACAATTAAAAATTCCACTATAATGGCATAAGCAGTAATTCCTAAAATACTAATTAGAACCATATTGGCAATTTTTATTAATCAATGAAATAACATTTTGCAACAAACAACTGCATGGGTAGCCAACTAACATTTACAGGCCAAAACCTCAAAATAACAATAACCAAAACTAAAAACAGTAGCAAGTCCAGCATTAAGTTAAGAATTAGAGTAATTTAGGTAATGTTCAAAATACAAGCAATTTCATGCAGCTACAGCAATAGTAATAATAGTAACGAAGTAGTGCGTTATCAGCATAAAAATTTCAGCATTAGTTAAAGCACTAATAACTTTTTGGAGTGAGTTCACAGATTCAGTAGTCTTAGACTGCGCAATAATAACAGTTAGAAGATACTTCAAGCTAGGGAAGTTTTGGGATAGGAGGCAATACTAGCATAATTCAGAATGAGAAACACAATGACACATTAAGCAGCTTAAGCGGCAGTTAGTTCGAGATCCTTGAAATTGCACCTCTGGATTTGGGGATTGAATATGATTTGATAAATAAAACTAACTTCATGATCTCAAGACTCAATAACTTTGACCTCACTTGTGGTAATGGCACAAAATATGGCAGCTGATTAAGTAGAATACAGCACCTAGATAAGACCGGTGCTTTTCAAAAGATCTTGGTGTGGTTAATGGGAAGATTTATTGTTGTAAGTATCGATTCAGAAACAAACGATATCGATGTTCTCTCAGCAGTTCCAGAAAACATCACTGATCTCTACATTTACTTTAACCTTGTTGGACTTTATAAGAATGACGTATCATACAATGATGATCTTTATGCTGTCTTGGATAAGATTACTACTTTCTACTGGAATGGTTATCTCTCAAATACTGCTTCTCCGTTGACAAGTGACCCAAACTTTTTGTATCTTTCCATTCTTGCTTTGAGATATTCCAATGGTGACTACAGCAACTTGATTATAACAATTACTTCAAGACTAAATAACCACATTTGAAGTGGTAAAGTGTCAATTTCTGCTCTCATCTCAAACTACTTGTATACTCCATTCAATTCAGTAAAAACAGCAATATGGTGAATTGTATTAATCTCTGGGAGAATATCAAGGATGTTATAGCCAAGACTAATATAGCAAAATTACCAACTTCTCATCGTACATACAAATCTTGCCAGCCTAATGACTTAGAGAAAAGCATTTTTAACAAGAGGAATCCGCTATGAGAAATCTCTCCTCTTGCAGATGAAATCGAGAACACTCAATAAACGGGAGCGAGGTAGGAAATCTTTATCATAAAACTAGCAACCAATTGGCAACTAGCAGGCGATCATTATCTCTTGTTGATGGTCAACGCGTCCTTCCCAGGCAGCAACTAAACCAAAAGCGTCACGTAGAAGCTTCACGTCCCCATCCTGTTACTTGGCCCATATCAGTACGACATTGCTCTAGTTGAAAAGGCATTCAGAATCATTTTATGCCGCGACCTCAACCCCATGCTTCTGCCTATCTCTACAAGTTAGTATTTTACCCTTAACAAGCTATAGGAAGCAGCTGCGACGCTATGCCCATGCCTTGGCTGTGCAGCTCTTTCACTTGGACACAAGGTGACTTACTGACGCGTTCGCATGCATTTTGGTCGATGACCTGAGGCATCTGAGCCTGCAGGATGTCTGATACTGTAATAGATTTGGTTTTGGCCACCCAATCTGCGAAATCACGAATCACCCATACTCTATTAAAAATGCCAATCCGTAACCAATTGTATTTGAAGTCTATCTCAGCCAGAGAAATACTTGTCTGTGTCGTAGATTAGAGGACGATGCGTCTTTTCAAGGGCTCTCGAATGACTATCTTTGCTGGTCCCCATTTGCGTTTTTACCCTAGAATTCGTCTGCAACACTGATTTGGTAAGTTAGGCAAACTTTGAGTATTAAAATTTTTAATAGGCCAATTAAAGTAAAATTCCCAATATTTCAAATCCAAGACGCCCTATTATGTATATTATAATTAAATTAAAATTTTAAAAGTTAGAAATTAGTAATTGAGTCAAGTTCATATTAAAGCAAGGGTCCACAACAACAGATTCAGCAGCAAGCACCACTAGGCAAGTGAGAGGCGTACAGAGTGAGAGACATTTTCGAAGTCAAGGTCATCAGGAACGCCATTCACGACTAGGCCATGCATGAAAACGATCCCCTATTAAAGGATGTGTGGGTGGAGCACTCGAAGCTGATGTATGCAAGTGATCTAACCAGAGTTGAGTCATTTATCAGTTAGAAGATGCTAGGGCTCCATGACCACCCCTACTGGAACATCTACGCGGGAGCGCGCTCAGGTCAGGACATGGACGAAGTGACTAGTTCTAGTAATAGAGAGAATTCAGACAGCAGTTCGCAAGATTCCCTGAAGGATAAGGTCAATGGAAACTCTCAGGAGATGGAAGGCTACCAGCAAGAGGATGAATGCAAGGGATAGAGGGAAGATGACACCATGTGTGACGGAGAGGAAAGACATCATAAGCAAGGTCAAATTCTTCAAGAGTATGATCAAGAAACTAGATTGCTGCTCGACTCACTAAGAAAGTACCAAATTCACAGTTTTAAACTTAGTAATTCAATCATAATAAACTAGCTTTTGATTAATTATTGATTTATTTTTCATTTCCATGATTCTCTAAAATTATACTTTTGGGATTTTATTATATTTAAATATTAATAAAAGTTATTAATCAAATGTAAGACTTTATTCTAAATTTAAATTAAACATATTTGGTAATGGTTTCATAAACATGACAGTTACAAAAGTGAAAAATTATTTTATATTTGAAATTTTTTTATTTACCTATTTTTAATGTATTTTATTAATATTAGGGGAGAGGAATACCTTACCATTCTTAATATAAAAATTATGTTTCTTATGGAAGATTCCCGGTTAGTAAATAATTTCATATTTATTTTATTTTTTATTATTTAATTGTGTTTTCTTACAAATAAATACTTTATATCGTATTATTTTTTGTTAACTCTTCCAAAAACTATTGCTCATTTCTTAACTAATTATCAATATTTTTCTCTAATTTTTAATTTAAGATTCTTGTTTCATTTATTCTATAAAGAATTTTATATAAGACATATTATATATTTATACTTTTAAAGATCTCTATGTATAATTTGTCTCCCTCATAAAAAATAAAGTGTTGCATAATTGTATATAAAAATAAAGAAAATCAAATTAAAAAAGATTAGCAAACAGAAACCTCCTCTAATAATTCAATTAGATCGATAATAAATTAAGGTAAAATTAAAATGCATCACTACTCCATATTCATTATTCTCTAGGCATCTCTTTCAAGATCGCTAACTTATTTGTGCTCTCTCTTCTCAGGTTCTTCCTCAATTGGTTTTGGTTAGCTTCCCTAGATCTCTTGCCTCTTTCTATGAAAATAAATAGTCTTCTACTTCTGCTCCTTTCTCGATTATCGCGCTGAATCTTGCATCATTTTTATTTTTAGTTTGACTCCGTTCTCCAGAAATATCTCATCCTACACGTCGATAAGCGAAATCCTATTTTTTCCATGAGCTCCCTCCGTTCCATGCTCTGTCTACCATTGAGCTTCACTTTACTGCTCTGTCATTATTTCTATCGTCTTCTCGTCTATTGTGACTCCTGACTTCCCAATTTCTAGCTTCAAGAGCCTTACCTCTAAATTGAACATCAAATAGTATCTATACATGTTTATCCAATCAAGATTTTTTTGAAATAATCTGAAATTAAATTAAAAACAAATTAGGAATATAAGAATATGAAAACATGTCTAATCAAAAGGTGCAGTGTCATTCATTAATAATGTAAGTTACAAAAAATATATCTAAAAAATTAATATTACAGGGTGGCACCAAGATCGATGGAGAAGTACATGCGAGCAAGAGCAATCTGAACACTAAAGAAATGACAAGAAAAATTACACTCATGCTAATGGAGCTATGGATTTACATTTTTGTTTATTACAATTACTATTGCTATTATTATTAATAAATTTGTATTTAAATTTCAACTTATTTAAAAAAAATCTTGAATACTTGGCAAAATTTGAAAGATAGGTAGGTTTCCCTGCTAACTCTAACACAAAATGACTAGCTTTAAAAATTGCCAAAACTCCGCAGTCTTCTGGGTCTTTCACTTGGTTTGTCTCAGGTTTGAAGGCAATCCTTTCTACATTAAATACCTTCCCCATTATATCAATTATCATAGAGCTAATTTAGTTTTTTATCTTTAGATTAAAGCCATAATTCCAAGTCCTTTTCAAGTGCCATAATTCTCCATGTTTCCTGACTCTCCCGTAATTCTGATGATTATAAAATTTCAGCACCCTCTCAAGCTACTTTGGCGGCTTATGGGTACTACAATACTCCTCCTTTCTTGTTCATCTCTCCAGAATATGCTGTTTTGCAGTTTCCAGTTAGTTGAGCATATTCTTTTCTCCATCTGAACGATACCTCTGTCATACAGGACCATTGGTGGTAGTATCATGTGAGGTTTTTGATTCGCTAACCTGTGTTTCTTCCACTTGGCGTAAGCATACCAATTAGGTGTTTTTTTGAATATGCCTGCCTCGGATTAAGTCCTCATGTTTCCAAGACTCATTGATCTCTCTCCAATGGTCTTCTTGCTTTTATAACCACAAGTCTCATTTCCTCATACCTCTTTTCCTTGCTTCCTCTCTGTCATTAAATATCTTTACCAGAGCTTTCTCAATCTTGTTTCGTGTACTTGGGCAGCAGATTATCATCATCATTCTTGTGATTTATGGAGCCCACCTCTTCTTGGTGTGAATGATTTTGTCAAATCCTTGACATGCTACTTCTGGTAAGTCTATCATGTTTTTAAGCTTCATTTGGTCTGGCTGACTGCACTCTGATCAATCCTCATGAATTTCAAATCTCTACCTCTCTGCTATCGTTTTGTTCATATCTTGCTTGAGTTTATCTGTCCAATCCTAAACCTGCTTTTTTACCCCACTTGTTTGTTGAGCGGATTTTATTGATGTTTGCTCTATCTCAACTCGAGAACTTCTTAGTCCTTGCTTTCGTACCTATGCTCATATCTGATCTCCTTTACCTTTTTCCAGAATTCAACCTTCTCATCAATGTTGCTAGCTCTGAAGTTCCCCTTCTTGATGCTATAGCTTTAGTAGTGCTTGTTATGGTGTTGGTAGTTTCTCTGTTTTTGCTCTTCCATTTTGTTAATCTCTTCTTTTAAATAGATTATTAGATTTTATTTTTTTAATTCGATTTAATCTTTAATTTTAATTATAAATCTCTTTACATTTTGCTATTTATTCCTCAAAGATAATTAGATCACATTCTTGAATGTTTAAATCTTTCATTCATTAATTTATGTATCTATTTCTGATTTGATCTAATTTTTTTTCAAGTATGTTACTTTGAAGAGTTTTTTATCCTTTAAAAGGAACCATTAGTTTCAAGACCTCAAATTCTCTCGTCTAGCCAGACCATATTTGCTATGATCTCTATTTGTACTTTGAACTTTAGGTCTATTTATTTGTGTTGCCTTAAGATTTAGTTGAATCTCGTTGGGTCCTATGCATCGTTCATTAAATGACAACTTCTCATGTCGCCGAGTTTACAAAAGCTTTGTGAATCTACAGTAATGACACATCCCTTAACTCGCAACAGTCCTACCTTAGCTGAAAGCCATCGTTGTGTCCATTCAAAACCCCAAAACCCCTTAATGAGGTTTATAAGTGCTTTGATTTGTAGGGAATTTGTTAGGGGTTGGGGTTATTAATTAAATGCGAGACAAAAATAGCAAGCTTTTGGGGTCTATTTATGATGAGGAGTATATAGATTTAGTGTTTAAACTGCGATATGGATGTGATTTATACAGTGAATAAGTCAAACCTGTACTTAATTATAAGTCAATTGCACTGCTCTTAAAAGAAGTCCTTCAACTGTTCGCTCCCACTGCCTTATAGCTGTATAACTAAAGCAATAATAGCTGAATTCAATGCCTCAGAGGAAGTCAAAGTTTCAATAGAAGCATATTGACTATCTTATTAATTAAAAAACTTTGAAGTATTGGGCTCACTTCTCTCTTGACCAACGAGCTATTATGTTTCACTGCCAGTTCCCTGAGTTGAAGATCTCTGCATCGTCTGTTGCTAACATTTATAAACGAAATGGTATCTCTTACAAAGGTGTGAATCGTATCAAGAGAGTGATTGATTTCACTCTGCCATTTTACAACCATAACCTAAATTATATTTATAATTAAATGCAGAGAGCCTAATAGAATAATATTAAGTTTATTCATGCTGACGAGGCTGTGTTTACCTTCAACACTTTCGTTTAGAAGTCTTGGTGTAAGTGGCATAGTAATATAGAAGTATATGACTAGAAAGTCAAGGTATAAACGATGGCAATTCTTGGAGGAATTTGTGAAGATACTGGTTTAGAAACTTATGTTATTCATCCTCGCTCTATTAAGACAGAGCAGTATATAAAGTTCTTAGAACAGCTGAGAGAGAAGTACCCTGAATAAGAGATAATACTGTTTGTTGATAATCTTTCTGTTCTATAAGACTAAAGAAACAAGGAAGAGTTATGAACAACTTAGAATAACACCAGTGTTCAACGTACCTTACAGTCCATAGTTTAATGGAATTGAGTTCTACTGGGGTATATTAAAAGGCCATTACAAGAAGATGCTGCTCTACCATTTGATGCATGACCTACCTATTGATACAGTTGACTTTATTAAAAGCTCAGCGAAGAGAGTAGATAATTTATTGGCTTAAAAGTGTGCGAAAGAAGGGAGAGTGAATGTATATAAATAAGTTTTAGAGTTAAGTTAATGAATATATAAGTCACATTTAGAATTCTTTAGAGGGAGCTGGCTTCTCTTTCTTTTCTTCTATTTCTTGCTTCCCTCCTCCTAAGTTTCTTCTCTTGCTGCCAGCTCCTGCATCTATGTTCATCGACTCTGGAGGCTAAATATTTGAATAAAGTCTCTTGCTAACTTCATACTTTGTCTGCGACTTTCGCTCTCTGTGAAGCTTGCTCTATTCCTTCATCAAGAAGATGCCAGTACCAGATTTTTCTAAAGAGTTAAGCTACAAATCTTACTTGAAATATAAGGGTGCTTCTGCAGCTCTGATAGCCAGCTCTCACTTATCTTGATCCCTTGTTTGTCCTTATCTTCTGAAGAGATGCTGTACCTTTTCTTATGAGATTCTTGAATAATTTCTTTCAAGTAATCACCTTTAATTGTTGCAAGTATGCCAAAGAAATAGTTTCTTTCAGGTAGTTTATTTGACAACTGCTTCTTAGTAGGCAGGTACTGCGAAACCTCTGGGTCATTCATAGCATCATCATATAAGTTAGTCACTGAGATTTCTGGATAGTTTGGAATCTCTGCAAACTTCACATCTTAAGTTTTCAAAGCTTTCTTCTCTTCGCAGAGTATTGCTCTTAGAAATGAAATTTTAGTACCTTCCATCGTTGGTAGAAACAAACCAACTACATAATCAAGATTAGTTAGTATGAGTTCATTACCTTGCTGCATCAGGTAGCGATGCAAATCCTCCTTGCTTCTAAATCTTTGAATCAATTCTTGTGCTTGCCCTCTATTCATTGCATCATTCATTGACTCCATCTTGTTTACAGATCTAAGAAATGATATTCAAATTTAAGTTTATTGATTTCAATTATATACCTCTGTAAAACTTACTATTAAATATGGGCATCCTATAGAAGGTCAACCTTTTAGCAGGATATGGAGAAGGTTTTGAGAACTTGTTTCAAACTTGAGAGATCGATATCAATTTCTACTGTTATAGTTCCATATTTTTAAATTTAAATTGGTACGTACTTAATTAGGAGCAGCTCCTAAAATTCTAGTACTTAATTAGGAGCACCTTAATTTTAATCATAAAAGCACAAAATACCTCCTAAAGCAGTACGTACTTAATTAGGTGCACCTCCTAAATCGGTACGTACTATAATCAACTTATTATTGATAGTAAAAATGGTTACTTTATCACCCAGATTTAGAGCTGGATCGTCTCTTAGCACTCATATTTCTTCTATAATACTCTAAAAACTTCCCTTGAAACTTGTAGGCTTGCAAAGCTCTCATATAAGCTCTCAGTTATAGAGGCAGTTTTATAATTTTAAATTCAAATTTAAATATGAGCGCTAACATTTTAAGAAAAACAACAGCACTTCCATAAAACTAAATGAGACTTACCTTTGGCAGCAATAAAAAATGTGATAACTGTGAGATGAATTCTCATAAGGAACTACCTGAGCTATCACTTGAGGTCTCTGTTATTAAAATAGAAATTAATAATAGAAAATAAATGGCAAACAAGTGTGTTGGAGACAGAGAGGAGGAGAAAGGTATTAATGAAATGCCTATACAAACTGAAGAAGTAGAAGTATACTTTTGTGAGTAGTGTGAGAGAGACTTCGCTCATAAATCTAGTTGGTATAGGCATATGAAAGAGCATAGAGAAGCCAAGCCAACTATATACTTAAAGCACGATAAAATCGACGGAAAGTATGAGTGCTTCGAGTGCCATAAGCAGTATGCTCATACAAGAGATTTAAGGAAGCATCTTTTAAAAGCTCACAAGAAAGATTTAGAGATTGAAAAGCATGAAGATGAATTGAAGCTACTAAACAAAAGAAAAGCAAGAGAATCTTCGAAACTTGTAGAGCTTGAACAAGCTAGTGAATCAGAATATGTGAGGAAATCACGCAACCTACTAGCATCCGAAATCACAAAGATCATGATTAAAATTCAATACAAAAAGATTCCTGTTCTTGCCTAAATTGACCTAGACACTTCACTTTAAAGCTACCTTATATTAGAAGAATCTTTTGATAAGAAAGTTATCAATGATCATCAGTATGCATACAAGGTGTATCCCTTCAACTATCTCTTAAGTGATGATAAATACTAGATGGAGTTTACAAATGAGTATCAAGTACTCACTCAAGCAAAGTTCAAAGAGTGTAGATACTTAATGAAGTTAGATGCTGTTCTCCTTGCCAAGGATCATGTTGCTTTCAGACTCCCACTCTATGAAATGACCCTAAGAGATTTCATTACAGATCAAAGGAATCATTAGTAGCTTGGATAAATAGCAACTCAGACCATACAAGGTATAAAAGAGCTTCACAAGTTAGGGTTTGTTCACAGAGATTTGAAGCCAGAAAATATAATGATAAACTTCTCACCAGTAAGAGTAGCAATAATCGATTTCAATAGAGCCTATAGAGTGGAAGTATCAAGGCTTGGAACTGTAATGGGAACTCAAGGGTACTATCCAGAAAGAGAAGACTGGAGAGATGGTGACTTTTAATGGGATGTGTGGGCTTTAGCAGCAATAATAATAGAGTGCGATATGCCTCGCAACGATTACTACTCTACAAGGTGTGAGAAGGATGCTAAACATAGAATAAAGCAATTTATTGACAGAACAAGAGTATCTCAATCAATGAAACAAATGGCAGAGTCAAAATTAATTAAACCAAACTCAAGATCAGACATATCAATAGAGCAGATAGAGTTGTGGTCAAGTAAGATAAACTTCATACCTCTCCCACATAATCCAAAAGTGCATTTTGAGTGATTAAGTTAAATACATTTACTAAAAAATTCACATTAAAACCTATTAATAACCCCACCCCTAAGAAATACCCTACAAATCAAAGCACTTATAAACCTCATTAAGGGGTTTTGGGGTTTTGATTGAGTGCTTATTATAATTCATGTATTTTACATCTATTTTTTATTTTTAAATATTTAGAATTAAATATTCTTCTAATTAAATCCTAGTTTTAATACTTATCTTAACTTGGCATTTAGTAATTAGTTATATTAAGTTATTAATTTTAAAATTCCTTAAAATAAATATATTATTTAAATAATATTTGTATATTCTTGATAATATACATGAAGAATAATAAGCGCTCAATGTACAGAGATTAGTTAGCTTGAATGATTATAATTATTTATTTAACATAAGGTCTAGATTTTGTAGTGATAAGTAGATCATAAATTTAATTAAAATATAGTTAATATGAGTTTAATTTAAAGTCTATTAAGAATGCTTATTTTCCTCTTCATCTTCACTATCATAATCATTAACATACCATACTACTTTACTTTTGTTGATTTCTAGCAAGATATTTCACACTCATTCTTACTGTCAATAGCTTGAACTTTTGTTGTTTTTTGTGTGTTTTTGCTGTAAACTTGGCCACTTCTCGATTTTAGACTTCTATATCAGAGATGCTGCCTGGAACCTTTACTCCATTTTATTCACAGAAATTTAATGAAATTAGAGATGTTTAATAAATTAAAATTTACAAATTAAAACTTTGAAAGTTTTAATGATCAGAGATTTAACTTTTTACTAATAGTTTTTATTTAATAAGAATTCTTAATTGGGATGTCTTAGTTAATTTTAGGCATGTTTTTATTAATTAAACTGAGTTAATTTTAATTTATTAAACATCTCTAATTTTATTAAATTTCTGTGAATAAAATGGAGTTTAGGTTCCAGGCAGCATCTCTGATGTAGCAGTCTAAAATTGAGAAGTGGCCAAGTTTACAGCAAAAAAACACAAAAAACAGCAAAAGTTCAAGCTATTGAGAGTAAGAGTGAGTGTGGAATATCTTGCTAGAAATCAACAAAAGTAAGTAGTATGTTAATGATTATGATAGTGAAGATGAAGAGGAAAATAAGCATTCTTAATAGACTTTAAATCAAACTCATATTAACTGTATTTTAATTAAATTTATGATCTACTTATCACTTCAAAATCTAGACCTTATTATATTTACGACACTTGTTTTTTTTTATAAAATTAGATCCCTTTATTCAAATTATTAATTGATAAAGTTTTAAGGAAAATGAATAAAAATAAATTTCAAAGACGGAATTTTAATTATCTTGAATTTTTTTAACAATAAATGCAATTACAGGGCATTTTATATATAAGTTAAGAATTTTACCTTATCTAAAATTAATTCTAAACTTATCCAAATTTTCTCAAAAGAAAATGTATAAAATAAATTAATCTACCTCTAATTTAATACTAGAAATTTCACTTAATTTAGGGGTTTATTATTTTTTTATCTTTAATATTTTATAAATTTAGCTTTACTGCTCGTTTTATAAGACACTTACTATTGTAGTTATAATGGGGCTTTTCTATTCATGCAGGACTATTATACGATGTCCTACTTATAAGTTTTGTTTCCATTACTTTATTAAATCATGTTCTAATTGAGGGAAGCATAATCTTTATGACTGCAAAAAATATATAAGTTTGTAATATTTCAAAAATATATTTTAATTTATTTTTGACCATCTTCCTATTAACTCACTTTTATCAATAAACCATAGTTAATGTAATAATTTATAATTCTTCGAATATAATATTGTTAAAATAGAACTAAGAGTGATTTTAAAGTGTTTCCTCTATTTTTTGTTTATTATTATAATTTTGATTTAATATTGAATTTTTCTATATGTAATAATAATAATAATTATGCTCCCCAAATCAAATTAGAATGATAATCATTTTTAAATCGCTCACATTACTTTCAGGATACCGTTTTAATTACTATAAATAAATAGAGAGAAGTAACTTTGTGGTTGTTACAACCCTATATTATTTACAACATTAATAGTTTGAATTCTTCTTTTATTCGTAAATTGGGAGCTATAAAGTTAGTAAAGTTAAATTGATAACAAATTGGAAGACAGGAGTCACTTTTCGCAAAACCTCAAGATCATTGTCAAATTAAGATTCATATCTCTGAATAAAAGAGATCTGGCAACTTTTAAAATAAATTAATTGTGAATATAAGCAATTACATAAGGTGTTTATTAATATTCCTTAAAAAATAATATTGTTTTCTGATTTACTTTACTGAATCTTTTATAAAAGCTGCATGCTAAATTATCTATAGAAGAAGGTTAAGAAAGTGTATATAAATACTTTTTCATTTAGAAATTAAAATTAATGAACTTTTTAGGAAAATATTTGCTTTTTAAATTTAAGAAATAAATCACTTGATTTATTTGCTTTAATTGAGAAAATATGTTAGTTAATCTTTTAAATGTAAAAATTAATGATTTAAATAAAAAAACATTTCTTTTTAATCAATATTTACCAGAGTTATCTTTGTATTTTATAACATAAGAATCTATTTAATTTACTTAAGATATTGTTCCTTATATCATTCTTTCCTATGTGCTATTTTAAATAAAAAAAAAATCGATATAAACATGAAAATACTAAGAACCCCAAATCCTAAATTAGCATTAGATATTTAAATTTTTTAAGGGTAAAGGTGGGTTATATCTTAAGATAAGTATAAAATTAAAAATTGATTTATTTTTTAAAAATACTATAGTTGACTATTCTTTTGCTAATCTAAAGGTTAATTTACAAATATCTCTTTTTCTACTCTCTGAAATGATTAGGTTTGCTGCTTCATTCCTTTATAATATATTATAACTTTCACTGCTGCTGTAGGATTATCTTTGGTTAGATATATTCATTATAAGCATTTATCTTCATTCTAAATTTTCTTAATATAAAACTTTTTTTTTCTAAGGATTAAATTTTTCTTTAAAATAATCCTCATATTAAGATGAGTCACCCTATTGATACTACCTTATCAATTTAACAATAATATAAAGTCATCAAAATTAAACTAAAATTTTTATTTATACTATCTTGGCCTTCTTCAATGAACTCTTATAAATATACAGTTTTACAATTGGTAAAATATACTCCAAAGCTAAGTTAATTCTTACTTAAGCTTAGAAGAAATAATTTTGTCGAATTTTTGTGATTAGTTCAAATATTAATTATTAATTTTCCTTAATATATATATATGCAGTAAGTATATAATCGCAAAATTAAAAATACAGAAAGTATAATATTTTATTGTAAAAACTTGACATAATATCAAATGATTTAGATTGTGTTGAAATCTATAAAAGAAGCGTCTAAAAAAAATTATGTTGAAATTTTTTTTATTTTCTTTAAATTATTATATATAAAATGAAATAATAGGAATTATTATATCTTATTTACTAAATATAGCGATAAATTATTTCAATCTATGAATTTTATAAACTTATCATAGAGAAAACTTTGTATAGCTTTTAAAATATAAGTTTATGAAAATTTCTTATTAATTTATGGTTTACTCATTATTTTAAGTAATCGATGATTTCATATTTAATTCAAATTATAAAAATTCAAGATAAAAAAAATTAAACATTTTATTTAAAAAACGATTAAATCTTTATTTTTGTTATTTCCATTTTGGGCAAAAATTTACTTCTAGTTTTTATAAATTGGATATATTGATTTAATGATATATAAGACGTTCATATAAATTAATTAATAATTTAAAATTAAAATTATAATATTAGACTTCCTACATATAACTCTCTTGATTATTGAACTGTCATAGCCTTTAGATATAATAAAATTTTTTAAAAATATTTATATTTTTACTTATTTTATAGTTCTTTAAATTGAAAGATTTTTCTGAAGCCTAATCGAATAACATCATTGTTTAATTCGCACATTTTCTCAATTAAGTTCCAAACATTTTTTAAGTCTTCACTAGGACTCATTATTAAAAGTGGATTAGCACGTTCAACGTTCGAAATCTACAAATATTATTTAAAATCACAGTAAGATATAAAGAATATTTGTTGCCTTGATGGGTTGGAAGTTAAGGAGGAAAAAGTGATTGAATATTTTGATTATTCTCATGATTTTTATTGTTTGATAAGAATTGAAATATTGATAATATAAATTAAGAGTATAGAGTCTTATAACTTACAATTTCACATAGTTTGCTGATGCATTTAATACTAAAAGAAAATTAATAACATTTTAAATTTATGATTTAATATCATCGCTTAAAATGATCGTGATATATTGTGTAAACAGTTATGAAATTTTGAAGTTAATTTATTTATCTAAATTAATTTAAATTTTTGTTGTGCTTTAAATTTAATTGATCTAAAATCACATATGATCTTCATTATCAGTTCGTTATAAACCATGGATTAGACTGGTTTGTTTCTGCATCTCACTATATAAATATTTATAAATAGAATAAGTTTTTAGTATTTAAATTTTATTTTTTATATCCAGGAAATCTGGAAATACGCTTAAGAGGTATTTAGAGAGAATAAACTCCCCCCCTTATAATAATAACCATTTTATCTATCTAAATTACTATTCTTTCAATAAAATGTGAAATAGAAAATAATAAATTAAAAATGATAGAATTTTGACTTAAAAGATTAATAATAAAAAATTGAGCTTCAAAATTTTTTTAAAATTATTTTTAACATTATAAAAGTTCAGTAAAGAGAAAATTTATTTTATTTAGAGATTATTTTTCAAATTAGGGTGAATGGGATAAATCTGAACTTCAGGTATTCTAAGTTTTTGAGAAAATCCTCTTGAGCTTCAAGTTTAAAATTGTAGCTAATCTCCATTTTACTAATTGTAAAAATTGTAAGTATTGCCTTATTGAATTAATCTATTTAATCTTAGGATAAGTTCGTTTCCATTTTACTTTACTATTTATCAAATTTAAATTTATAAGTATTTCAAAATTAACTAAATCAAATTTAATAAGAATTTAATAAATAAACTAGTCCAAGTTAAAATAGGAATTAATTAGAATAAAATGTGAAAATAATACAAGTCAACAATAAATCTACTATTTTATTAATTTTTCAAATCTTTTAAATTAGTTTATAAAGCATTATTATGTACAATATTTTATCTAAAATGATTGATAATTATAGAAAGCAAAAATTAAATAAAACTAAAATAAAAATTCTTAATACCTAAATGATTTATAAATTTAAAAACATATAATTTCACAAATGACATAATTAAATTACTATAGAATTTGTAATAATAAATTGTGCTGTTGAAATTACTCTCCCTTAATATAAAGGTATTGAATTTAAATACAGCTTCATCAGCGTGTATGATATGCTCTTAAGACCTCTGCATTTAATCGAATATTTAAATAATATTATCCTTATAACATAGAACATAAAGTCAAGCACTCTCTTAATGCTTCTGAATGTCTTGTAAGATATTCTATTCTTTTATTTATATCTTTACTAAGATTAAGCAAAGATATGAAGCTCTTGAAAATGGGGAAGAAAAATCATAGAGCTAGGCGAGAGAGAAATTAGCCAAGTATTAAAGAGTCTTATCATTAATAAGATACTCGATATGATGCTGCTAGAATTTTAAGGGTCTCTTAGGCTTAGAATTACGATGCTATCACTTAAATTCAATGCAAATAGACTGTGAGACCTAACAGAAGCTAGAGATTTAAGGAACAACTTTGTTTTAGATGTGTAATTAGAATATTTTTGAGTAGATCACTATAATTAACCCATCCAAAACTCAATTTAAACAATAAATCTACATACTCACTGTCATAAACTGACTCCAAACCTCGCATATACTGACTTAGATTACTGATATCTAAAAACATTGAACCCTTACATTAATCCAAATCTGTTTACCTTATAGTCTACTTTATCAATCAAAAACTCAATCAAGCAACTTCAAGGGTTTTGGGATTTTATTCTAATTTTATATGTAAAAAGAAGGAAAATGAATATTAAATTTTGTATTTAACTTAAAAATGAAATATATTATTTTAATAAATAAAAGGTTTTTGGAGAAAATTACGTATTATTTTATAATATTGTTCATATTTCGATATTTTCGATAGATAATTAATAAAAAATTGTTGAATTATTATTTTTTTACTTATTAATTCACAAAAAAACGGAAGAAAGAGTAAATACAACTGACTAATTTACGCTTTCATTTCTAAACCAAATTTAATATATAAATCCATCACTATTATTTTTAATTGAAATAAGTATTTATATAAAACTTCAGATTTATTGAATTCTTTTATCACTACTTTTTCAAATAATTTTAATTATACACCATAGTAAAATATCTGTTATATCTATTAATTTTCATATTAAAAAGATACTTTTTAAATTATTGATTAAAATTATGGGATTTGTTTTGCAAGAATTTATTATAATTTACATTTATCTTATTACTATGTAGTTTATAATTGAGTTGATATTAATTAATAAATATTAATTAATAAATATGTAGTAAAAATCTAATGACTAAAATAATATCTAAAAGTTTATTACATTAATATAATCAACAATACTTGTTCCTAAAATGATCCGCCCACGTCGCCACCACCATAACTAGACGGCTCCCACCATTACAAGACGCCTCGCAACCCCAACAACATCCCCATTCATATGAAAATATTGATTCTCAAGGTATAAATCATTTTCCTTCATGACATCTTGAAATCATTATATATTTTACACATAAAAATATCATTCTTTTCCAAATTTTTCTAAAGCTATTAAATGAACTCTCTTTTCAATTTTAGTATTTCAAAACTATCACTACGTCCGTCGTCTTTTTTAACACATACTCTTATAAGAAAATTAATTAATCATCATATCTCTCATGGTCTTGATATATTTATTAAGAAAAAATAATCAATCAACCGACCCACAAAAATATTAATCCTTACAACTCAAATCATTTTAATCGACTACATTTAATTTAATTTCAATAGTATTCTCATTAATTTTTATATTATTCTTTTTTCTCAATTGCCCTTTGTATTTTATCATTATATTTAATAGCAATTAATTTTTAATGTAAAATAAATATCAAGAATATTAATAAAATATTTTCTTAAACTAACATTTATTAATCAGTAAGTAAAGAATATAGTTATAATTATATTTATTAAAATAATCATATTGCATTAATTTTATTTGAAATTAATAAATGTTAGTTTAAGAAAATATTTTATTAATATTCTTGATATTTATTTTACATTAAAAATTAATTGCTATTAAATATAATGATAAAATACAAAGGGCAATTGAGAAAAAAGAATAATATAAAAATTAATGAGAATACTATTGAAATTAAATTAAATGTAGTCGATTAAAATGATTTGAGTTGTAAGGATTAATATTTTTGTGGGTCGGTTGATTGATTATTTTTTCTTAATAAATATATCAAGACCATGAGAGATATGATGATTAATTAATTTTCTTATAAGAGTATGTGTTAAAAAAGACGACGGACGTAGTGATAGTTTTGAAATACTAAAATTGAAAAGAGAGTTCATTTAATAGCTTTAGAAAAATTTGGAAAAGAATGATATTTTTATGTGTAAAATATATAATGATTTCAAGATGTCATGAAGGAAAATGATTTATAACATTGAGAATCAAAATTTTCATATGAATTGGGATGTTGTTGGGATTGAAGGGGATCTAGTTAGGGTGGGAGGGGGTTCTCGGTTGGAACAATACTCCCTTTATTAGTATTTTTTCAAAAAACACTTTTTGCTAATTTTAAGTGTTAAACATTTTTGTACAGAATCAAAACGCCCGTAATTAGATGTTAGTCGATTTATTGCAGTAGAGAAATAGGCCAATTTATAAATGAGAAATAGAAAATAGCAAAATACAGGGTCATATTTATGATGAGTAATATTTCATATTTACTGCTTATGCTTAGGTTTTGCAAGAGTATTAATATTGATATAGTTAAACCAGTTATTAATTTATGCAACTATAGCAAAGCTAAAATATTATGCATGAATTTTTGAAATTAAAATTTTATTCAAATTTATTACTTAACGAAATTAAATTATAAAATCACATATTAAATTTAAGATGGATAAATGAACAGCTTTACTTTACATAAACCTCTGAGTGGCTACCACAACTTTAGATATTAAAAATAAATAAGAACTATTTTTACAGTTTTTTTACTATTCAAATTTTTTAAAATCACATTTATGACATTATTATCTAACTAATTTCTAATTTTAACTCATAATTTTAGTTTAATGGAATCCAACATGCGCTATCCTAAATGCTACAAAAAGCTGATAATATATCATTACTAAATTATACCTAAAATATCTAATAATACAATAAACCACTACAACAACTGCGCTAAACTACATATAACTTGGAAAATTAAAAATAAATAAAATTAGATAATTTCTAATTACAAACCGAACTCTATATATTTTTCATACTATACAATAAGGCTTGTATATATTTCATTTTTTTATTTTAATATAATTTTATTTTGATTTATATATTTAAAGGCAGTTATTCTGAATTTATATTTATTATTCTTACTATTTGTTTTCTATATTATCAATAAAATGATTTATAAATACTTTAATTAAAATAATTTTTCAAATTTCGAATGTATTCCTACAAAATTAGAGAGTAATATGGAAAGTATTTCTTACTTTGCTAATAATCATTAAGAATAATCAATTATTTTGGCTTAGAAGAATATCAAGCAAGAATTTGTAATCTATGAAATTAAAAGTGTAGTAGATATGATATTCGTGAGATCTCCTCACTATCTTCGCAAATCATTATATAATTTAATTTGGACACTAGAGAAAGAGTAAGTTTCAAGAGATATAACAAAGACAAGCAGATAAAATTTAATTGAATTAAATTACCTAATATTCATTAAATAAACATTAAATTTACTAACTGCGTTTTCTCTCTAACGCCATAAGACCTCTAAACTATTCCCTAGAAATCAAATTGCTTAAACATCAAATTAAGGGGTTGTAGGGTTTTGAATCTGTTGTAGGGTTTGATTTTAAGTAGAGAATTTTCATTAATGTTTTTTAATTGACTATTTCCAGTTTTTCCTGCATTTCGTCTTTTCTCTTCTAATTTCTGGAAAACCTAGAATCTATATTAAATGAAGCTCCATTTCTTATTAGTACTTCAGCAATTAAATATATAAGATGTAATATTTTTAACAAAATATTTTATAAAATGCTTAAATAAATTCATCATTCAATTGTTCTATATTCGAGATAATTTTTTAAAATAAGTTAAATCATTTTGTAAAACAATTCTATAAACAAGCAATAAATAGAAATTTATTTCCATATATCAGATTATAGCCAATAAATATTAGCAAATAATATCTTTAATTATTTCAATATTTCTTCTATATCTTATAAATTAACTTTGAGTACCTCAAACAATTAATTGACATTAAATAAAAAAATATTTTATTGAATGTCCAAGTGATCATTTTGTAAAGCAATCATTAATGGGCTGACATCGTAGTATGTTCTATAGTCAATTTGCCATTTGAATTAAATCAAATATTTAGCGACATCTAATCTTCCATTTTCACAAGCATTGTAGAGAGGGGTCCCAAGAGCAAGATTAATTCGGTCTTTAACATTTTAGCATTAGATTTATGGTATTATGTTTTAATTAATTTTAAATTTTATTAGCTTTTTTCAATAAAGATTATTGTAGTTTTATAAAATTGATTGTTTTGATTGCATAAAATAATTACATTTATCAATTCTTATATTAATTTAACATTTATGGTAAGTTAGGGTCTTTGAAATCTTAAAAAATAAAAATTACTTAATAAAAACAATATCTAGACTGTGTATTTCTTCTGTTAAAAATTTCACAAGTTCCAAATTCCCTTAATACGTTTCAAATATAATTAAATTATTAATTATTTTCTATTCCAGATAATATCTTTTTTTTAAAACTCAAATGTTGAAATATTGTTAACAACAGAATTATTTTTTTAATTATAAAACAGGATTGATAAATTTACTTATTTTTTTATTTATATTATTTTTTGCAATAGGTAAAAGTTATTATGACTATATATTAATCCACTCATCTTCATAATATATATTCGTTTCTATTACATGTTACAAAAAATATCTTCCATCTTTATCTTTCTTATTTCCATTATGATGGTAAAATTTAAAGTTTACTTTCACTTATTCAAGTATCTAAAGACAAAATAGTTATTTATATCAAGATTTTATTATAAAAAATAACAATAATAATAATATGTTTTATAAGTACATTTTACTTTTCAATTAGAAATTTATGATAACTAATTTATTAATAAAATTAAAACCCCGTAATTTAAATTAGAAAAAAATCAGGACATTGAGAACAAATGATTTAAAATAAATAGCAAAGATAGGTTTTTATTTTTATCGCATATTTGTGAATATCAGCCATAATAAAACGTCTTCCTTAATTTGCTAAAAACATTATCATTTTATCTCAGATTATTAAAATAAATACATAAGTAACAAAATTTAAATTCCATCAAAATTGATTTTTTTAAACTAAAATTAATTTAAACCCTACCAAATCATTCATTTTAGGGGTTTTATATACTTTTTTTACATAAATATTTTATAATCTAGCTTTTGCTATCGTTATGTTAAACGTCTCTATTGTAGTTATAATGGGAACTTCTATTTATGGATAATTAAAAATACGATGCCATATTTTAAGTTTATTTGCATGTACTTTATCAATCATAGTTCTTAATTGAGGAACATAATCTTTTAGTGACTTCAATTATAATTAAAAAATTCTTCTAAATTTATTTGTATTTTATTGTATGACGCATCGTCCATAATATATTCAATCCTATATAATAAACCCATTATATTAATATTGTAGAAATACATTTGAATTTGGAAAATTAATTAAAATTAAATTTAATATATATAAAAATCTTGGCAGTTAAAGTTGGCTAATTTGAACGATCTTGGGCTCATTCGATAGATAATTCAAAATTAGCTGGACTATATTATTGGCGGTACTATTTTATCTCATCCCTGGAGCGAGATAACTTGAGTTTAATGTGAGAGTATAGTTTAATGAATTTAGTGGTGTTTAATTAAACTCAAGTTATCTCGCTCCAGAGATGAGATAAAATAGTACCGCCAATAATATAGTCCAGCTAATTTTGAATTCTCTATCGAATGAGCCCAAGATCGTTTAAATTGGCCAACAATAACTGCCACAATTTTTAGATAATTTAAATATATTTATAATTAATTTCCCAAATTCAAATGTATTTCTACAATAATGTACACTTTAATTCTTTTAATATAATATCATTGAAATGGAAGTAAGTTTGGGTGGGAAGTTTCCTGGCAAGAGGGAAGTTTTTGGGAAGTGATTTTTTAATGAATTATGCATAAAACATATATTTATAAATTTTTTTCCTCGTTAATTTCTTAGAGGATAATTAAAGATTTTTAAGTGTTTCAAAATATAAAAATGTAAATGCTGTCTTATACCATAAAATTGGATAAATTAAGTCATTTATAAAAAAAATTCTAACCAAGAATTTGATTAGTTATTGAAAATTAATATGTTTTTAATAGGAAATACTAATTAATATGAAGTAGATTTAACAAAATATAATCAAGATTCGAAAAAAATATTAGAAAAACAAGTAGTGAATATTCATATGTCTATGTGATTGTCTATATTAACATAATTAGTGAAAGAAAAAAAGATAAATTTTTTTTACTAGCCATTAAACTTCCCTAAAAAATTTATATCATAAATCTGGGCTGGAAACCTCCCCATAGGTCTGGCTATAATTTGTAATAATTTCTACAATTTAATTCATTTATATTAAGTTTAATTTAAATTGAGTATTGATTTTTCTAATTTAAAATTAATTTTATTTTTACTCATAAATAATATAGTCAGAGTTGGCACATAATTCTGCGATATACCGTCCTCCCTTTTAATGGAAAAAAAAGAAATATATAATAAAATTTTGGTTACTAGCACTAAATAATTCACAATGTCATAGGGTGAATAAACCTTATTAATCTAAAATTATAAGAGTTAAATTTTTTTTTTAATTTAATAACCCATTTTTATATAAATTTCTATT
>ARYC01010405.1:0-18182 GCA_000711775.1 Oxytricha trifallax | reverse complement strand
CTGAAAGGGTTTTGGGGTTTTGAATGAAAGAAAGCAATGAAACAAATCAAGAAAAGGAAGCAGGGAAAGAAAGCAATGAAAGAAAGAAAGAAAGAAATCAAGGAAATCAAGGAAAGAAAGCAATGAAAGAAAGGAAATAAAGGAAGGAAAGTAAGATAGGAAAGAAAGCAATTAAATAAGAAAATGAATATAAGCAATAAAGAAAAAAAGAAATAAAGGCAGGTGGAAAGAAAAAGGAAAGAAAGAATGAAAGAAAAAATGAAATAAAGAAATAAGAAGCAATCAAAACCCCAAAACCCTTTCAGTAGTTTGATTGAGTTTTTGATTAGATAAAAGTAGACTATAAGTGCATACTTTATTAGGGTTTATGTACAGTTTTATGTTTAAATATTAGTAATTTAAGTGAGTATATGCGACGTTTGGGGTCTGTTTATGACTGTAGTATATAGATTTATTGATAAAGTTGCGTTATGGATGTGATGATTATAGTGATCAACTCAGACCTATTCTAAATTACACATCTATTTCAAGACTGCTCCATAAATCTCCTGCTACTGTTAGGTCACACTGTCTATTAGCATTGAATTAAAAGAGATAGCATCTTAATTCTAAGCCTAAAAGACCTTTAAAATTCTAGTAGCATCATGTAGATTATCTTATTTATGATAAGACTCTTAAATACTGGGCTCACTTCTCTCTGGCATAGAGAGCTGTGATGTTTCATCGCCAATTTCCTGAGCTTCATATCTCTGTTTAATCGATAGCTAACATATATAAAAAGAATGGGATATCTTACAAGACAGTCAATCTCATAAAGAGAGTGATTGACTTTAATGTTCCATTTTATAAGAATAATTTAAATTATATATTCGATTAAATCCAGAGGGCTATTACTAATAACATTAAGTTCATACACGCTGATGAGGCAGTATTCACGTTTAATACCTTTATATCAAGGTCTTGGTATAAAAGATATAGCAACATTGAAATATATAATTAAAAGGTTAAGGTTTAAACTCATGCTTTTCTTGGTGGAATAAGTGAAGACAGTGGCCTCGAGACTTATGTTATTCACCCTCGTTCTATAAAGACTGAATAATATATAAAGTTCTTGCAATAACTCAGAGATAAGTACGCCGACTAAGAGATTATTCTGTTTGTAGATAACTTGTCTGTCCATAAAACTAAAGACTCAAGAAAAGAATATTAAAGGCTAAACATAGCACCTGTATTTAATGTTCTATACAGTCCTCAGTTCAATGGATTTGAATTATATTGGGGTTTATTGAAAGGCCACTACAAGAAACTTCTACTCTATCACTTGATGCACGATCTGAAGATAGATACTGTCGATTTTATTAAGAGTGCTGAGAGAGTCAGCGATGAGAAAGCTAAAGTGTGCTCAAGAGAAGGGAGATTTTGTGTTTATAAATAAGTTTTAGATTTAAGCGAATGAATAAGTTCACATATTAAATTTGCCCGTAAAGGGATTTGGCTTCTCTTTCTCTTCTTCCTCTTAAGGCTTGCTTGGGCCTATGTTTCTTCTCTTAGTGCCAGCCCCTGCATCTATGTTCATTTTGTCTGACTTTTATAAATCTTTGAAGAGTCTCTAACTTAATTCATGCTTTACTTGAGACTTTCTCTCTCTGTTTAATTTGCTGCGCTCTTTCATCAAGTATATAGCAGTACCATGTTTTTCTATAAAGTTAGAAGACTAAGCTTACTTGAGATGAATGGATGCTTTTGAAGTTTCTACAGCCAGGTAACACTTATTTTAATACCTTGCTTCTCTTTTTCTTCAGGAGAGATGCTGTAGCGTTTTTAATGAGCTTCTTAAATAACTTCATTTAAGTACTCAGGTTTCAGAGTTGCAAGAACACCAAAGAAGAAGTTTCTCTCTGGCAACTTATTAGAGAGTTGCAACTTTGATGGAAGGTAGAGAGCAACATCTGGATCACTCATAGCATCATCATAGAGGTTTTGTCACTGATATTTCAGGGTAGTTAGGAATTTCAATCATTCTAATTTCATTAGACTTAAAAGCTTTTTTTCTCTTCACTCAGAAAGGCTTTTAAGAATGAGATTTTAGTTCCCTCCTAAGTCGGCAAGAACAATCCAACTATAATGGATTTATTAATCTTACTTAAGAACTTACCTTGCTATACCAAATATCTTTAAGGTCCTCTTTACTTCGAAATTTTCCTATTAAGTCTTGAGATTAAATTCTCTTCATTGCATCATTCATAGACTCCATCTTGCTTCCTCTTTCTAGAAATGTTAATGAAATTTAAAATTATGGATATCCATTTGAAGTTTATTAAAATCTTACTACTAAATAGGGAGGACCTACTAGAGGTCAACCTTGAAAAGATATGCGGAGAAGCATTGAAAACATTGCTCCAAGTTTCACAGATTGATTTCCATTTTTATCAAACTATCTCCATTAAATTGCTCCTAATAATGTTTAATTATTTTAGGAGGTCCTCCAAATTAAGTTCAAACTTGATTTGGAGGACCTCCTAGAGAAACAAAACTTCATTAGGAGTATTTTAATCTACTAAAACGTATAAAATTCTCATAAAATATGTCAACTTGCAGTCTTCTATGGTTATTTGATTTTCTTATCTCTCAACCGAGAATCTACCAGAGTGTCTTATACTCGACAATTATAGTTAATCTAGGTAGATTTTATCATTATTATAATAAAATATATCAGAAAACTAAAATGAGCGCTAACATTTTGAGAAGAGCGGCATTACTTGGGTAAAGTCAATAAAAATTATCATTCCAGCAACCAAGAAAAGTAGAGAACAGTGACGCTTGTACTCAGTAGGAGCCTACTTATGACAACTTTAACCAGTCTAGCTTTGAGATTTAAATATAAGTTAAGTAGGAGGTTATCAAAGAAGCTGTACAAATTGAGAAGGAGTTTAAACAACCCACTATAGAGCATTAATAAATACCAGCCAAAGTTGACTATTAATGCAAAGAATGCAATAAAGTTTTCCCTTACAAGTCAACTTATAAGAGACACTTGAGAGATATACACAACGATATGCCAAGGTTATATCTCAAGCATTAAAAGAAAGATGGAAGTATGTCTGTGAGTTCTGTGAGAAGCCATATTCTCACACAAAGAAAAAGCACAATCAAAGCTTTATGTTTATTCATGAACCTACAGGTAAAAAATTTCTATTAAAAAAGAAGGTCAAGAAATCCTTCCGAGTCTCTTAGGGTTGAGGTATAGAAGTAAGTCAAAATGAAGAAAGCTATCAAGAACTTCCAGTTTCTGAGATCAATAAAATCATGGTTAAAATAGAGGCAATGAAGATTCCCATATTAAAAATTATTGACTTAGATTCTTGCTTAGAAACCTACCTCACTCTTGAAGATAAATAGAGAAGAGAGTTATTACTGATGACTAAAATGCTTACAAGATATATCCTTTCAATTACTTCCTTGCTGATGACAAGTTCCAAATGGAATTTGCTAATGAGTATTATGCTCTTTAAAAGGCAAAGTTAAATGAGTGCAGGCATATCATCTAGCTCGATGCTATTTTACTTGGCAAAGATCATGTATTATGTAGCCTTCAGGCTTCCATTACTTGAAATGACGAACAGAGAATTCTTATCTGACAATAGATGTCAGAGATAAATTGGCTAGATTGTATAGCAGATAGTTGAGGGGATTAAAGAGCTTCACAAGCTAGGTTATGTTCATAGAGACTTAAAGCCAGAAAATATAATGATGGACTTTCAACCTCTAAGAGTCTATATTATTGATTTCAACAGGGCTCAAAGAGTGGAAGCTTCTGCGCTAGGAAATGTACGTGGCACTCCTGAATATTTCCCCGAGAGAGAAGATTGGAGAAATGGGGATATAGTGTGGGATATATGGGCATTAGCAGCAATAATAATAATAAAGAGTGATATGCCGAGGAACGATTACTTTAGCTTTAAGAATGAGAGATTCTAAGTAAAGAATCAAGCAATATCTCGATAAAAATAAAATAAATGGAGGTCTCAGAGAGCTTGCATACTCTACAATAATCAAACCAATCAATGAAAATGAAGAAACGCAAGATACAATAAAACAACAACTTAGAAAGATAAAATTCAGAGAACTGCCACATGACTTTAAGCTTATGTTTGTGTGAAATATTTTAAAAACTCGCTTGTTATACTCACTTAAAATACTAGTATTTAAGCATTAAAACCCTACATAAACCCTATAAAAACCCTAATAAAGTATGCACTAATAGTCTACTTTTATCAATGAAAAACTCAATCAAAACTACTGAAAGGGTTTTGGGGTTATGAATGAAAGAAAGCAATGAAACAAATCAAGAAAAGGAAGCAGGGAAAGAAAGCAATGAAAGAAAGAAAGAAAGAAATCAAGGAAATCAAGGAAAGAAAGCAATGAAAGAAAGGAAATAAAGGAAGGAAAGTAAGATAGGAAAGAAAGCAATTAAATAAGAAAATGAATATAAGCAATAAAGAAAAAAAGAAAATAAAGCAAGGGAAAGAAAAAAAGGAAAGAAAGAAATGAAAGAAAGAAAGAAATGAAGGAATCATTGAACGATGCTAGGTAGGAAAGAAAGGAAGGAAGCAAGGAATTTATTTGGAAACCAATTCAAAATTGTTTGACAAAAATTAATTATTTCTACAATTTACATTATTTTCACAAATCTATTTGAGTCATGATTTGCCACTTTCCATGTGCATGCAAATATGTGAATACTGATTATCTAAATGCGGTGAGCAAAAGTACATCATTTTAAGCATTCCAGAGAAATTCCTCCACCATTCTCTTGTAACCAAAAAAATACTTTAGCACTTATAACCTGAAATTGCTTAAAGAAGAATAATTTTTAATTAAATTTTAATTTATCTATTTTATACGGTTAATGGACTGAAGTTAGAACGTTTTATAAATGAGGTGATCATGATGATTATCTTCTTACTAACAATAACAATAGTTGATGCTTAACTGGTGAATAGACACACATAGTTACATAGTTGTACAAATTTTTGATTTATTTAACCTTTATTAATTAGAAGTAACATCATCAAAATAAACAGAAGAATGATTCTCTCTATTAAACTTTCTTGGCATAGTTTTCGATGGCTTAAGAAAGTATTTTAAATAATATACACTTATATTTATAATGACGATGAAGAATACTTCAATAAGTACTGTTAGATAACTATAAATGAGGTATGATCATATTGGGTTGAATTTTGAGCAAATGATCTGTATTTACAATAGACACTTGGACTGTATAAATACTTTAATAATATAAATCAAAGAATTTCAACAACATCATATTTATAAATTATATTTGTAATAATCTAAAATGATAATTTTTCAAAATATTATAAGTTTAATTATTTTATTCAGAATTAAATTAGCGGGAACAAGTTGGAGGGAAAGGCAAAACATAACCCAGGAAGAAGGAGACTACTCATTTACACCGATAAGGAGGAAGAAGCCAAACGAAATGCGCAGAAAGTAATCTAAGACTATTTCGAATATTCAAAATAAACTCAAGATAAGCAAATCCAAAAAGACCTTAATGTTCAAGTGACCAATAATAATAGTTATATAAACTTGAATAGATTTTATATTACAACAGAAAACAATCGGCAGCTTCACTTTTATTAGCCAGTGAGAGAAGCTGAGGGGTGGGTTAGAAGGAACAAACGCTTTGCGGAGAACCAGCGCAGCAAAAGGAGAACAGAGGTTGTAAACAATAAAAGGCAAATTGCAGCGCATTGCATTGAAATATAGATCTGTCTACAAAATGTAAGAGGGTCGAACTCAAAACAGAAGTAATACCAAATGCTAAAAGAGATAGAGGATAAGAACCCAGACTTCATCGCCCTCGTTGAAACGATACTATAAAGGATCATAGGAGTCAATAGTTAGAATATAACGTAGACCTAATAAGCAAGGAACGGGGGAATCTTGAACTTAATCAATGAAAAATTTCAGATAAAAACTATTAATACGTTGAGATAATTCATGACATATAATATACTCAATGTGAAAGGATACCCGCTACAGATGATCACACTTTTTATTACATTCCACCAATCTAAAATGACGAGATAAAGGAGTTACAAAACAGAGTAATTTTCATAATTAAAACGATAAAACAGAAATGTGACAAACAGAAAATAATAAAAATGGGTGACTTCAACTTTCACATTAAAGAATTCAGTAAACGCTTAAGAAAAGAGGGACTTAGAGAATCCTTATCAGAAGGAGTTGAGACTCATGCCAAAGGCAACCAATTAGATTAAATATTCTCCAATGTAGAGACAGTAGAATGGTAACTAGACCAACTTAGATTAACAGATCACAAACTAATCTCTAAGTGAAATTAAAAGTTATACTCCAAGAAAACGATTTGAAGATGACTAATAGAGAAAAAACAATAAGAATAACTGACGTTAGGAAATAATGTTGGAAAACTTTCATAAAAGAAGCCAGAGAACTAAGAATGGAAGATTTAGAGCAACTAATAAGGATGTGCTTTGAAAACAAACTTGTAAAATAATGTAAAGCAAAGAACTGGTACTAATAGCCTTCCTAATGGGCTGTTAGGAATAGCATAACAGGTAACAACAGTATTTATTAGGATAAGAAAGAACAATGGAGCGAAGCGAATAGAGAAATGGAGCAATGCCTTGGTAGGAATGATTTATAAGGCTTCTTTTACCTAGTTAAAAGACTAACAAAAAACTAAAAGCAATCACAACCAATTAAAGGACTTTAATTCGATGGAGGAAGGGTACAGCCAGGTGAACAGACATAGAGAGAGACAATAGAGTACTATAATAAACTCTTCAAAGATGACAGAAGTCAGAACTAACTGAATTCAAATAACAAACAAGGAGATGAAGTAATGGAGGATGAATAGACAGAAAAAAACTTTTGTATGGAAGAGGATGTGGAAAAAAGTATTCCAGAGTGTAATTTTAATAAAGCCAAAGGTTAAGATGGTTTCGACGGAAAAATGCTGTCAAAAGCTGGAGATCTCAAGAAGACGATTAACACAAAGATATCGGAATGGATAAACAAAGGGAAGTTCTCAGAATATATAAAAGAAGGAAGACTAACTTTGTTAAGCAAGAATTAAGGAGAACTCTACCCTGAAATTGGTAATACAAGACCTATTTTGAGGAACTCACACCTGAGCAAAATAATAGAAAAAGTTATCGTGAATAAAATATAGGAATAAAAGAGTGAGTTATTAACGCCGGGCAATTACTAAAATGGGCTCAAGGAAAAGAAGAGAACTCATCTGAATCTCATAAGATTATACAATCACATTAAAGAATCTAGAAGAAAAAGCAAAAATAGAGAGGCGTACCTCTTTATAGATCTTTAAAAGGCATACGACTCAAGTCTGAAAAGACAAACTTCTACAAATTCTGCAGCAAAGAATAAAGACTGAGCAAGATAAAAAAATAGTAAAATTGATAGGTGAGTTGTACAAGGGCAACAAGATAGTATATGAAGGAGAAGAAATTCGATAAGAAAAAGGGGTAGCACAAGGTAGTAGGCTGTCTCCGATGTTATTCAATATATACTTACAAGATGCTATCTACTCGCAAAAAGAACTCAGATCATTAATATAATAAGGAAAACTCCTCGCGTTTGTTGACGATATTCTCATTAATGTAAAAAACTAGTAACAGATGATAAGAGTATTAGAGTGTTTTAGAGAAATAGAATAATCAAACAATTTAAAACTAAACACCAAAAATATATAATTCTTGAGTGACTCAAAAGAATTCAAATAATTTAGTGAAATAAATTCAATAAAAAAAGTGGAGTCATTAAAATACTTGGGCAAGAGCATCTGGTTGGACACAAAATCATTGCTAAAGAACACATGGGAGGAGATAAAGAAACAAAGTTATTTCTACTAGAACTTGACCAAGTCCAACAATGCAACTATCTGAGACACAATAATGGTCGCCCAGATTAGATCACTACTGATATACAAATACACCCCACTTGTAGCTGCTAGTTACATTTAGTTAGAGTAAATAGATAAATTAGAGACTCAACTTAAAAGAATAGCCTTTAAGACTCCAAGAGATATTCCGAACAAAATACTTCGAACTGTCTATCAACTTAAGGAAAGTGGAACCAAAGAGATCATAGAATAATTAGTTCTGAAGAGCATGAAATAAGTAAGGAATAAATAAGACCAGTTCATAAAACCCAAAGTTTTCAAAAGCTAAATCTAAGAAAAGAAACAAGAACTTGAGAAAAGAAAGAAACTAAGAACGTAATGGACACAATGATGGCAATCAGCTAAGGGAGAAAGATTGTGAGTTACGGGATGTGCCATTTCTGGAGCATTCAAAAAACTTTTGTAAACTCAGCCCACATGAAAAGTTGTCATTTAATCAATGAAGCAGGGGACCCAACGAGATTCAACTTGACACTAAAGGAACACAGACTAATAGACCTAAAGTTCAAATTACAAGCGGAAATCATAGCAAATATGGTCTGGCTAGACGAAAGAATAAGAGGGCTTGAGACTTATGGTTACTTTTAGAAGATTAAAAAACTCTTCAAAGTAACATACATGAAAAAAATCAGATCTAAGCAGGAATGGATAACTAAAATCATGAATGAATGTTCTAAAAATTCAAGAATGTTATCTAATGATCGTTGAGGTATAAATAGCAGAATGTAATGAGATTGAAAGAGAGAATGAGTAATGAATTACATTCGCATTATACAACAATGTTATTAGTGATGCATTTTAGATTTACCTCAAGTTATTATCTATCTATCTATCTATCTATCTATCTATCTATCTATCTATCTATTATAAATTTATTTTTATTCTTTTCGAATTTTTCAACTTATACACTATAAATAAATAGGTTAATAGTTATCTGATTTAATAAGTATTATTATGTTTTTCATAAATCATTATTATTAATATTTACAAAATATCATTTAAATTTAAATGTCAATAATTACTTTGTTTATAAGAGGCAATCAATTCTTTTATTAATATTAATTTAATGATAATATTTTCTTTCTTCACGCAGAGCTTAAATTCTTGTTTTTTGTGAACTTTTTAGCACTATTTTATCAAGTATTTGCATTCTTTATTATTTCTGCTTCATTGATAAAATTTATATGGATGCCCCAAAAGTTAGAGATTTATGAAATTATCCTATTTTATCTATCTATCTTGCTGTCTTAGGACAAGTATAAATAAATATATAGTTTCCAATAATCATATGAAAACTACCACTTAAATTCAATTTTATTTTTTATTATTTATAAAAAGAGGCTTTAAAATCTATATATTATAACATTTAGACTATTTTTTTATTCTTATTCCCGAAACATTTTTCGAATTTACTTTACACATTTCATTCAAGCATTTAAGGATTATAGATTAGCTGTTGCTTTGAATATTTTGATTCTACTTTTACTTCAAGAATTCTCCTGTTTTATTTAATCACCTCAATATTATGTTATTTAATCATCATATTTATAAGTTACCTCTTCCTTTCATTTTTTCACACACACTTATTTTAACAATTAACTATTGGCATTTGACTGCATTAGTTTAGTTTCTTCTTTGTGATTTATTCATTTACAGAAATCATATAATTAAACATATAGAAAGAAATACCTAATAATTTATTCAAATGTATCATATCTTGTAGGCTTATATGTTATATATACATTAATGTATTTAATGAATTAAGTCATCGGCTCATGCAGCTCATTCAGTAATTGACTAGGCCTTTCCATCAAATCTTGAGTTTGTTCTTGAATTCTAATATTTTGTATATTAGAGCTGTTTTCCAGAGCTTCCTGATCTTCTTTACATTAAAAAATCTGTCAGAATCAAATTTTCTTGTTATCACCTTTCATATCAGTTTGATATCACTATTAAAGTATTATTAAATGTGTTGTTGCTATTGCTATTAAATGCATTAAAATTATATGAATATAAAACATACAACACTTTTATTTAATTAACCATAAAATGAACTTAATATTTTTGTAAAGAGTTATTTGATGAATTAGGTGTTATTTTATAAAGAATAGTGCCACTCCAATAGAAGATAATTGGATGATAAGTACTTTGAAGATTTCAACATTTACGAGTTATAGGAATTTAATTTTATTCACAAAATTATTGTATAAAATTAATAAAATTGAATTAAGCACCATTTCTTTTATTTGAAATATAATACCGTATAATTATCATTATAAATTAGATTAAGTCTATTCAATTAAAGATTATAATAGTGAATATTATATGCTTATTTTAATGTCTCTAACTGGAATTATATAGAGATTTATTCATAAATATATCATCCACTTTCCAATCAATTTTAATTTCATTTCTTTGAGCCAAAATAGACAGATAAATATAATCTAAAGAGAATAGAAACTAGAATATTTACTAAACTAATAAAGACCAGATTTTTATAGATTTATATTCGATTGTATAAGGTTAATATTTATATATACTGTTATAATGGTATAAAAGAATAGAACTATAACTTAAAAGAATAATTTATATAGCAATTGAAAAATTTAGATTACCATTTAATCTTCTAATATCTTTCATAAATTTCTCAAGCAGCATTAATCAATTTTCATATTTCTTTCTTTCTATCCTTTGCAGAGACTTCCCTTTCTTCATCATGTCATTGTGGTTTTTCTGATATAGTAATAATCTAAAACAAAATTAATATCTTTGAGTGAAATCAATTCAAATTATTTTAATATTCCGTAATAATTATTTATATATTAGTTATAAGAAGAATTATAAACATTTAAATGTGCTTGGTCTACTATTAACTAATGAATTCGATAGTTGAATAGTGGGGGAAAGATTTCTAATAAGTCTTATGAAATATAATTTAGGGAAATTTCCAGGCAATAAAAAGATCATTTATTTTTGTTTGAATTAATACTTATAACATCTATCAACCACTTCTGGACTAAATTAATTGTTATAAATGCATGAATATTTTTAACATGATAAGATTATTTGAAATACTCAGATTAAGATAAAATTTAAAAACTGACTTCTTCTCAGCTGAAATCCTTTTAAATAGTAAACAATAAAAATTTGAATATTTACCAAAAATTAGATAATAATCAACAATTTTAGTAGCTGTAAATAACTTTAGGTAAACTAAAAATAAGAATAAAACACATTGGGTAAAACTAGATTGCAGTATCAGAAATATAATAGTCCGAAGAATGATGCCTCACCTCGCGGTTCTCCACATTTTATTCCTGATCTTTAGCCTCCTCCTTTTCTGTATGCTACTTGGTCTCTCTTCTCTCTTCATCTTCTATGTTTTGCTTTTACTGCACTTTGCCTTCGAGGTCGTTCATGTTTGATTCAATCACTGTTTGAGGTTTAATCTGGGTCTCTACCCTTGGTGTTATTTCTGGTCTATCACTGAAAATGCAGCTTTCCAACTCGTTAAAAAGTTCTTGCTGTTGCTTCCTTTGAGGTCTTTCTCATACCTATCGTACTCTTGCTCCATCTTTGATTTCCACTAGTTCACCACGACCACATCTTCCCATCTGTCCTCATAGTTTTTAAAAATGTTTGCTTCTGTCCCCATCTCCTTGCCCACCTGATTCCATATCAATAAGCTTCTCTTTTTGATTCTTCCATATTTGCTAAGCCATATTTACCAAAATCAATTTTGTTGAAGCTGGCTTCAAGGTTGAACATGAGGTAACATCTCTGCATAATGATCCAATCTTTTGCGATTATCTAGAATATTGGATCACCTTCCAAACGAAATGCCAAGTGATTTGCTATAAGCACAGCCAACACTCCACAGTCTTCTGGGTCTCAAACTTAGTTTGTCTCTACTTTGCTGGTCACCATCTCAGCTCTGAATCTTGGGCCTATCGACTGTGTATTCATTTCGTTTAGTTGTTTCACAAACTTTTGGATTATTGCTAGGCTTCCCACATTTATTCTCACATCAAATTCCTACAGCTGCTTTGAGTTCTTCTCAATTTTCATAATTATCCAGTTTTGGCAATTCTATATCTTACTCTGACAACTCATGGGAATGGTAATACTTTCGATTTCATTTTGGTCTCTCCAGAACTTTGCGTTGTCTAATTTCCAGTTAGTAGAACCTCTCCATCTTTCTGCTCTTCTCAATCTATTGTCATCCATGGCCATTGGTGTTAAGACTAAGCATATCTGCTTGCCATGGGTGAATTGAATTTCTTCTACTTGATTCAGGCTCATCTCCATGTTCTCCTCTTGGATATGGTATCCTGGGATCAAATCAAAGTGTTGCCACTATTCGTTGATATCCTTTGAATATCTAAGTTGCTTTTCTGACCATTGATCGCACTCTCTCTCTCGGCTCTCCTCCTTTCCTCGTATTTCTTTAAAAGAGCCTTAATTACTCTGACTCTTGTGCTTGGGGGCGTACGATAGAGATTATTCTCGTGATTTGTGGAGTTCATCCTCTTTTGGTTAGGATGACTTAGTCGAAATCTTGCATGTGACCTATGTCAGGTCAATAATATTTTTTACCGTTATCTGATCTCTTTGCACTCATTCAGACCCTTCTTCATGTTTGTCGAATGGTACACTTTAACTTTAGGACTTGTTTATTTTTTAATTGGGTTGTATTTTCTAATCTTGAGCTTGCTTTTAAATTCCATTTGTTTGTTTACCGGAACTTTGAATTGATCTTCATTCCTGATACCCAGGCCTCTTGGTCCTTGCTTCTATCTCTGTGACAGTGACTTACCTCCTGTACCTTCTTCCAGAAAAGTTCTTCTCTTCTTTATTGGTTGATTGGCTTGTAAATTTTCTTCAATGTGAATTCCATTCCAATCTCTCTAGAATCTTTTACTAAATTTTGATTCTTCCATCTTTTCTTTATTGTTTAGTTTTTTCTTTTTATTTTAATTTAATTATTAGTATTATTATTTTCAGATTTTTCTTTAATCAACAATTTCAATAAAGTATTTATTTAAATATTTATTATTAAAGTATTTAAACCACACTTCATACCAAAAAACTATTTTATTCGGGATAAAGTGTACTATAGTGTAAAATTAATTATTAATCTATATATTCTATAAAAAAGCATTTGATTTTTAATAATAGTTAATTCTATTTCATACTTCATAAATTAAACGATTAGAAATCATATAATTTTACAACTTTTTAATAAAATAGTAGAATGTTATAAGTCTTGTAGATTAATTAATTATCATTAAAAATGAAATGTTTTTTTTTAATAAATAAAATGCTGTTTTTATAGATAGAAATAGGAAATTTAAGAAATAAATATACAAAATAAAAATATGATTAATCTAAACTGCCACTAAACACAAGAGGCATTGATCATATTTTGATTTAAATTTAAAATTATTAATTAAATCATAATTTATATATATATAATTAGTAATTTAGTGGTCTGGCAGGGTCTTTAGTAGACCACTTTTGTAAATACATATATTTATTAATTATGTAATGTTTTACAGATGCTTAGACTGCTAATTAATGCTCTGAATCAATTTAAATTTCTCCTGCGCTGTCTCAGACAACGAACTGATTCTCTCATTTAGTCCCATCATTCTCCTTTTCACCGGCTAGGAATCTTGCATTGAGGAAGCGTGCAGGTGCGGTAAAATGTAATGCCTCCTCCCCACTCTATGTCGAGATTTTATATTGGCAAAGTAGACACCGAGTCTTAAAGGCATTGGCATCTTTGTGGTCCATGCTATTGAAGGGCAGATTGTTCAATGTTATTACCATGAAGCATCTAATGTACTTGTATTCCACACCTCCATACTTCTTCTCAATTGCCATCCCTTCAGCCTCTATCAACCGTTTTATCCCTGCTATCACAGATGATCCAAATGCCTTGGTAAGATTAATCTCGTTTGCGATGAGAATCTGAGGCTCGTCGCCTTTCTTTGATTCATGGGGAGGTGAAAATGGGAGTTAAAGTGCAGGTACTATTCATACACGAATAACTCCTCCATAATGTGAGTGATTTTTGTCTTCCCGGTAATTGTGGGCCTGTATATCCACAGGTTGTGAATCTTACTGTTCTTACGCTTGATTAGTAGCTCGTAAATGGCATCAAGAATGTGGAGATAACCCATTGCTCTCAGATCTGCATCTTTAGGGGTACTGGAGTCATCGCCATTTTTTCTTAGTTCTTCAATAAAGTCCTTAAGAGATGTTATTATTGAAACCTTCTACTTAATGTCGACTCCCGATTTTTAGATTACATGATCGGCATAGTTGATCTGACTGCATGACTTTGCAATGGCCACTAGCAGAGATATATCATGAGACTTCATCTTAATGTAGTTAGCTTTTGACTGTGCCGACCATTAAAGCCTCTCAATCATATAATTATCTAATACACCCATAACACATCTGACCCCTCACTCCTGCTTCTACAATTACATTTTAATTAGCATTCTGTTTGAAGATGAACTGCTCGTAATGCTGAGAGGGCCCGTATATCAGATTCACTCCATCTACTGCTGATACGAACTGATCGAATGTCTGATGACCGAGAAGCTTGACGGTTAGTTCCAACTCTTCCAAAATACGCGCACCTTTGCGCCTTTTTTCCGTGAAATATGACTTGTTGGCTCCGGTTGAATCTTTTGAAGCGAATGCAGATGCAGTACATCTAATTTGAACGATCAGTGTAGACTTTGATGCGACTGAACCCCGCAGTTTGACTATTCATTAACCTCTGGCACTGCTTCCAGAGCTCCGAGCTGCCCTCATTCTGCACCTGTAGGAAGTAATAGTGGCGGTTGTGAGACATTATACTTTCTTTACTATCAGAGTCCTCCGCGCTGTTATAAGTCTACAGTGGCCCCTCAGACAATTAAATATCCGGCTTAGTGGTCTCCGGCATGTTGACTCCATTAGCAGTCTAAGCATCTGTAAAACATTACATAATTAATAAATATATGTATTTACAAAAGTGGTCTACTAAAGACCCTGCCAGACCACTAAATTACTAATTATATATATATAAATTATGATTTAATTAATAATTTTAAATTTAAATCAAAATATGATCAATGCCTCTTGTGTTTAGTGGCAGTTTAGATTAATCATATTTTTATTTTGTATATTTATTTCTTAAATTTCCTATTTCTATCTATAAAAACAGCATTTTATTTATTAAAAAAAAACATTTCATTTTTAATGATAATTAATTAATCTACAAGACTTATAACATTCTACTATTTTATTAAAAAGTTGTAAAATTATATGATTTCTAATCGTTTAATTTATGAAGTATGAAATAGAATTAACTATTATTAAAAATCAAATGCTTTTTTATAGAATATATAGATTAATAATTAATTTTACACTATAGTACACTTTATCCCGAATAAAATAGTTTTTTGGTATGAAGTGTGGTTTAAATACTTTAATAATAAATATTTAAATAAATACTTTATTGAAATTGTTGATTATTATCTAATTCTTGGTAAATAATTTAATTTCTATTGATTACTATTTTTAAGGATTTTTAAGTTCTGCTGCATCGAGTACATCTCTAGAGTGAAGAAATGGTATTTTAAACATGCTATAGGGAGCTGTATTAAGACTAAATCGATGACGCTAAATGTAGCATAGTTAGAATGACGTGAGATAGGCATTCTAAGAAGTTATCAGCAGATGGTACACGCCAAAAATCAAGATTAAAATTGTGTTTTTTAGTTTTACTTGAGGAGTCCTTAAAATCTATTTTAATTTGTCAGCTGCAATTACTGTACTCTTTAAGGGAGGCTGATAATTTTGCCTTATGTGCAATTGCAGCCTTAAAATTTAAAAGATAAATATTGATATATTATTCTATATTTTTTATTAAATTCTCATTAAAAATTATGTCACACTTTAGAAATTAAACCAATAAGATTCAATTTAATATTCTTTTTTATGATTAACTTTATGTTTGTTTAATAATACTGTTTTAGTTGTCTTAATTTTGTTATTATAATAATTAATTTTTTGGATAGCAATTCAAGAAACTGAAAAAGCTATTTGAAGATTTTTTTAAATAATAAGAAAAATAGCTCTAGCACTCAAAGAAATAACAGGATAAGATATCTCTTGTAAAATAAAGAAAACCTTAAGGCAAGAGGATTTGGGTAAAGATTTAAGGAGATAAACTGAAAAGTTATCAAAAAGAATGATATTTAATTGAACTTAATTTATTGAGATATAGTAGTGAAAATCAGAAAGAGGTACAAAGAAGACAAATAGGTAAAAAATAAAAAATGACAAGATATTCAGTATAAAATTATTAAATTCATAACTATTAAATGAACAGAGCATTAGATTGAGTTTATTCATTATTTTTTAATAGATTTATTTAATCCTAAATTCTGTCAAAAATAATAATTCTCATGGAGTTTTCAAGTTATTAAAATAATTATTACATTAAATTTAATTATGAATTAGTCAAAATGATCCTCAAAACATGTTTCATATAAATTTAAGATGATTCCAGGTGTTTTTAATCCTATTAGCTGTAATTTGAACCCCTTATGCTTATCATCCCACTCTTACTCTTTATCCTACTCTTACTTAATGAATGTAAGTTCCATGCTAATATCTATTATTTAAAATGAGACCACATCTGCTCCAATCACATGTAATAATTATGCTACCTTCTTTAACACACTATCATAGTGCATTTTCATCCCTTTCATTAACACACTGAAACTACTATTTCTTTATATCTCTCCCAAATAATCCATTAGTCCATACTTATCAATTTCTTCGTCTCCTCCTTTAATTTGAAAGAGGCCAGTCAGTAAGTAAAGAGGTATTCGTCAATTTCAACAACATCATGATTTAGTTGTAATATTGAATAGTATTCATTTTTATCCAATTTAAGATTCTATTTCTTAACTCATATAGTGTTTATCTAATGGAACGAATTGAGATTGCATTATTTTCATTAATTGCTTGTTTAAAGATGCAGTGTATTTGAGTAGGATTGATGCCCTTGATTAAGTTAACCAAGATATTTCTTGTTGGTACAATTATTGAAGTTTTTGAAAAAAAAACAATCTAAATATGGAATCTTTCCTAATTCTCTAATACTTACCTAAATCTTACATCGCCTCATTTAAGTTTTTCCCCATCTACCTTTGTTTTATGTTTGCATAATATCAAAGGTATTTAGCAATTTTGATATATGCTCATGATGTAATTAAATTCATATCTTTTAGACATTCAATTATTCTTTATGTAGTCATAATACGAATTATGCATTAAATTGATATTAGAATCCTGATTTAAACAATATCTTTCTTTATATACCTATAAGATGTTAGAAAACGTATACAAATCTAGTTTCTTGAATTTAATTAAGTATACTTATCATATCTCCTTTATAATTTATAATCATTAAAATAATTATATGATTATATAATAATTTCATAAGAATTATATTTATAAATTTACTTATCAGGAAACTCCCCCCCCAATTAGTGTTTATTTGAGTTATTAATAAATTTTAAATAGAATGGAAGATGATATTATTTATAATTTCAAGGAATTGTGAGTGTCACTTTGATAATAAATAATATTACAACAAAATTGTTATGATCATTAGAATGAATCATGTAAATAATAGAGTAATCTGTGAAGCATTAAGGAGATTGTTAAAATTAAATTCAATTAAACAAGAAGTGTTAATATATTTTAGTTTCAAAAGAACAGTTAAACATTTTTTTCTTATTTAGAATTAATATATAAATTATGATATTTCAATTAAGATTTAGAAATAGCAACAAAGTATATTTATTGATTATTAATCATAATTTACAATTTTTAATTATTATATAATATTGCTAAATAACACTAATGAGTGTAATTTCAATTGTATTATTTAGGTCGAATTTAATGAAAATTGAAATATTAAATATTCTCAAAAATTAACAATTCCAATCATAAAGTATAATCAAAACCCCTAAACCCTTTCAGTAGTTTGATTGAGTTTTTGATTGATAAAAGTAGACTATTAGTGCATACTTTATTAGGGTTTTAATAGGGTTTATGTAGGGGTTTAATGTTTAAATATTAGTATTTTAAGTGAGTATATGCGAGGTTTGGGGTC
>ARYC01010404.1:0-11251 GCA_000711775.1 Oxytricha trifallax | reverse complement strand
TCCTACAAAGTTATATGTCAAAGCTTACTTGAAAGATAAGGATGCTTCTTAAGTTCCTCTAGCCAAGCTGAGCTTATTAGAATGCCTTGCTTTTTCTAGTCTTCAGGAGAGATAGAATATCGTTTCTTATGTGCTTCTTCAATTATTTCTCTGAGATACTCCTCTTTTATTGTACTATAAACACCAAAGAAAATGTTCCTCTTTGGTAGTTTATTAGAGAGTTGTTTCTTGGTAGGAAGGTAAACTACCACTTCCTCATCTTACATGGCATCCTCATAAAGATTAGTGACGGAAATCTCAGGGTAGTTGGGAATTTCTATTAGTTTAATCTCTTTATTTTTAAAAGCTTTCTTCTCCTCACAAAGTATTGCTTTCAAGAATGAAATTTTGGTACCTTCCATCGTTGGAAGGAATAAACCAACTGCATAATATGTAAATAGTCATCAAGTTATCTTACCATGTAAAGTTAGGTATCGATAGAGATCTTCCTTACTTCTGAACCTTGATATCATTTCTTGAGCCTCGACTCTTTTCATTTGATCATTGAGTGATTCCATCTTTGTTCCTCTTCCTATTAATGAATTTCAAATTATAACTTATAGACTTCTGGATCCTATTGTTTAAAATCTTACTATTAAATATCGGCATCTTATAGGAGGTCAACCCTGCAAAGATACGTGGAGAAAGTTTACAGAAGCTGTAACAAACTGCAGTGATGGAGCTCCATTTTTATCAATTTAGTTCCATTAAATTAGTACTAAATTTGTTTAAATTTAATTAGTACTGGTACTAAATTCGTTTAATTTTAATTGGTACCAATTTAATAGTACCAAAATTTAATTAGCACCTAGTTTTAAACTAATGACGTTTTAATGGAAAAGTTCCAAAATGGTTCAAAACCTAATTGGTACCAGTACCAACCTGAATTTATTCTCAGTTGGTACCAAAATTAAAAATATTAAGCATAAAATTATAAAATTTATAGTTATAAACCAAGGATAAATATGATGTCTAACACCTAAGAATCAACCATTGTTGTTGCAGTGCCAGCTCCTACACAAAGTTAGTATAGCCAGTGAGTTATTTACTTATTAATAATAGAAATTTAAATTTGAATTTAAACATGGCGGCTAACTTAAATCGTAAGGCAGTTTCTCTTGGAACAGGTTAATCAGTGCTCAACTTTGGTTCCTCCAAGAAACCAGAAGTAATTTATATTGAAAAGGAGGTAGAGCTAAGAGCTCTAGAGTTTGTAGCTGAGGTCTTTAAAATTTAAGTTTAAAACAAGAAGTAGAGTGCTGAGATGGGAGTTTAAACATAAGTTGAATGGTGAGGAAGATAAGGAACAGCAACCAATAGAAAAAATTAAAACATTTTAATGTGAAGACTGCTAAAACTTCTTCTCAACTGAGTCTAGCTTGAAAAGGCACATTTAGTCAAAATAGTATAAAAATCGTCAATAAAGAAATCCTTAAATACAAAGAAATATATATTATACTAACTTTATTCGTTTTTAACATTTCATATTAGAAATGTTTGTAATTATGAACGAATTTTATTTTATTATGAATTTATGTATTTAAACATATTTATTTTTGCAACTTAAGCCAATTATATATATTAAATTTTTTAATTTACTTCTTTAAGTACTTTAATTAATAATAGGAAACTGAAATGAAGTTTGCTTTTTATTAAAATTAAGTTTAATTTATTCCTATATATTAACATGAGTAATTTTAAAATAAATTTCTATGATAAGTATCAAATCTTAAAAAATAAATATTTTTAATGTATAAAATAAATTATTTTATTAAAATATTAAATAATGAATAAATTAACTTTAATTTTAGTAGAAAAGTAATTAAGTTTTAAATAAAAAATTAAAATAAAATTTATGATATATTAATATATATTTTTTAATAATATAAGAAATGGGCTGAAGTAGTAAAAATATGTAATTTACCACTTGAGCCCATATTTTATATAATATAAAATTCAAACAAATTTCTAATAAATAATTATAATTATGTTTGGAGAATGATTTATTTATAATTTCTATGTATTTTAAGAATTTAAATATTCCGATTTTTATCTTATTTTGACTGATTAAAGGTACCTCTGGCAAGGCCAAGATCTATTTTAAACATGACAAAGTGGATGGAAGGTACCAATGCACAACATGCATGAAGTCTTACACTCACTCAGCAAAGGTTAATAAGCATATGCAAAAACATCATCTTAGCGAATTCTTGATTTAAGATTAGGAGACTTAATAACTTGTATCTGCTAAAAGAAAATCAAAAATTCTTGAGTCTTAAAGAGACCTACAGGAGAAGCTCAATAGACAGTGTCGCTTTGAATCAATGAACTAGCCTGCAGATCATACTGTTTTAGCATGCTTCCAAGCGAAAGCAATGAGTATTCCTGCATTAAATGCAATTGAACTTTGTAGCTGCATTTAAAATTACTTGCACATAAGTGTGGCTAACAAGGCAAAGCTTATAGTAGTTGATGAGTATGCATACAAGGAAACCCTTTCAGCTATCTCATAAAAAATGAGCAGTATTAAAATGAGTTTGCTAACGAATATATGATTCTTAGAGAGGCTTAAAGAAGAGATTGCAAGAACTTGCTTAAGTTAAATGGTGTTATATTAAGCTATGGTTTCATCGCACTAAGGCTCAAGAAATTTGAAATGACTTTAAGAGACTATCTATTTCATAATAGATATCCTGATGACTTAAATGATATTCTTACAGATATGATTAAGGGTGTCAAGGAGTTGCATGAACTTGGATATGTTCATAGAGATTTGAAGCCTGAAAATATTATGCTTAACCTCTGCCCTTTAGAAGTCGTAGTTATCGATTTCAATAGAGCCTTAAGATAAGAGATAGTTACTTTGGCGAAAGTTCTTGGTACTCCTGGATACTTCCCAATTAGAGAGAAATGGACTATTGGCTCAGTTTAGTGGGATGTATGGGCAGTTGCTGTTATCATATTAGAGAGCGATATGGAAGTATGTCATACTTTGGAACAAAGCACGAGAAATAATCAATAAGTTTAGCAGCTAAACATATAAAATAAGAAGAAATCTGCGATAAAATTAAGAAGATAGTTGAGATGGTCATAGTTAAAGCTCCCGCATATCCAAGATAATCATTAGATGACATTCTAGAACAACTAAAGACAGCGAGATTCAGGAGGTATCACAAAGACAAGCAGATAAAATTGTTTGAGTTAAGCACACTAGTAATCATTAAATATTCATTAAATTCATATAAAACCTGCATTTTGTATACTAACCCCAATAAGACCCCAACTATACCCTACAAATCAAAGCACTGATAAACCTCACTAAGGGGTTTTGGGGTTTTGATTTCTTAATATTTACTTTTGAAGAATATTCATAGTTATTTTATTTTAATTATTTCTCTTCTAAGCTTTAGAAGGTCATTCATTTTTAAAAGTAAGAAATAAGCTTTAAACAATACAATTAAATCTAACTTACTTAAAAATGCAGTATCTATTTATTTCAATTATATTATAAAGCATGAATATGTATGTTTATGAGTTAAATATATTCAGTTGCAATAGTTATCTAAATTTATAGTCATTATCCATTACTTCAATTGATAATTATTAAAATGATTAGTTATTAATTGCATATTTATAATGAATTAATCAATTTCTTGAATTTATAATGCTTTCAGATATTGAAACAAAATTAAGAGACATTGATAATTATTTCATATTCTTATGGAATACTGAAAATAAATTTGTTGAAAAAATAAAAATATTATCATTAGATTAGCTTCCTATAGTGAAAGCTCATATTGATGTAGTTGAGTTGTATGTATCATCAAATAGCTATAATAATTAATTGCTTTTATATATTGTTCTCGTTTAACGTTTAATCATTATAAAATCATTTTATAATATCTTAAGTCCCTAAAACTGAAATATTAATCTTATAATTTTCAATTAATTTAATATTAACTGCATATTTTACTCTTTTAATATATAAATATTTTACCTAAGCACTTATTTATTATCTTAATTCATAATTATATTAAGCAGAGTATCAAAATTAATTTAGATAAATGACTTGCCAATAAATTGTTTCGGTTATTGTAATTATCATTTAATTTTATTATATGGGTCATTCGCTTGGTTATTTGAATATACCCTCAAATTGCAATTTTTACTTTATGAAGATTCAACAAAATTTTTGATAGGAAGAATCATTATATTTCCAAATTAAAATTCTAGATAAAATTATAATAACCTGGGTAATAATATTGAATAAATATTAATATTATTACAGTTAAAGAATAATTGAATTAGTGACTTTGAAAAATACATCTAAGTCAAAAGTAATATATGCTACCTTCCACTAATTTATATATCTTTTAATCCTTATTATAAATTATAGACTTTAGACCTAAATCCTTAAATTTAAGCTGTAATCTATAAGACTATTATAACAATTTGCTTAATATTATAACTAACAAATTTATTAAACATTAGACCCTTGGTTTAAGGATAAGATTTGAATTAAAAAGTATAATTCAATATACATTAATTAGGTCCAATGTTTTTTTTAATTAGTCTAAAATTGTGATATGTATGGAATTATTATTCAATAATTATAAGAATTTATATGTATTATGGCAAAGACCATATTGCTTAATTCTTCTACTCTTTTGATGGTTTTGGCAGTAAAATTATCGCATCTGACTTAATTGATGAACCAAATCCTGCCAATACTTTGATTTCATAAATTGATGCCATTTATTAAATATACCGATTACAAGTTAGTTGCAATAATGCTATTTTCCAAGATACTGCCTCATTCTATACAAAGCTTGCATACATTAACCATCATTCCTTTGGAATATAAAAATATTCCAATATTTTCGAGCACTAGTCCTTCTTATGGAAATTCATTCTTAGTTTAAGAAGGCTTTAAACTTTTACTTGCTAAAGATATAATGATAGGTGTTCAGTTAAAGTTGCTTTTATGAAGTTGAGAATGCTAATACTACTATATTTGCAAGCAATGGGCTTAAATTATGAATTACAATATTACTGCATCCTCTGCTGTTTCATTTCTTCAGAGGTAAGATCTTTCAACACAGTGTGATTTATTAAGAATTCAAACATTCATACAAATCTGCTATTATTACATATAGTTTTATAATTATTGACTATAAATTCATTACATATCGCATAGTTCGACTAATTTAAAAAAAACACAAAACTGAGAATGAAGATCTTATGGTATAATTTATATTAAATTAGAATTTAAGTATAAATATTAGACTAAAAACTAAGGGTCTATTGAATAAAATTAGGATTAAAAGCAATACAAATTAGTAACGGATAGCAATGTATTACATTCACAGTTATAAGTTTTGTTTTTTAATTTCCATAATTCAAACATACTTTAACAATTATAATACTCTTCGATAAATAAGATTTCCCAAATTATTTAAACTTTATAAAAAACTATGGTTAAATTAAGTTAGCTAAAATGAAAGTTCTTTTCTCAATCGATAGATAAATTAAAATATACTAACTTTTATTGATTATCTAATTTTATTATATTATATTTTTAATGGGGTGGTATAATGTAATATTTTTTTTCAAAAAATTTAATTCGAGGAAACTTAAAGTAAAAATAGGAGATAATTACTGAAAAAAGAAAGTTTAGCCAATGCTTTCTTTCCTATTGTTAGTGCCCAAATATTATTGTCTTCAAATAATAGTTTTAAATTTATTTATTTCATTTTCTCTAAATAGCTGTATTTACTAATCATAAAAAAATCATCTCTTAAATACTTTTGCTCTTAGAATATTTTTAAGTTTAAGCCGGAATATTGTTCTTTGTGTTAACTATATTTATATTTATAGATTAATTATAAATGACTTCATGCTTAATTTAATATTGAAGGACAGTAATCATCACTATTGTCACGTGTATGCATAAACCCAAAAATCTCTAAAATGTGTATTTATTAGTAAATATCCTGATTTTCAGTTTCTTATTAAATTTGATAAGTTACAAGAGATATATAATTATTATAGGATTTTACAAAAAAAACTTTAAGATTACAAATAGTGTTCTATTAATCCTTATTAAATAAGAAAGGTCTAGGTAATGAATACTAAATCATCATAATGTCATTTTAAAAAACCTTAAAGGTCTCATGATAAATAAGTAAGGATTAGGAAAAAGTTTTTTTTGGATTTTAATGCCTTAATTATTATTCTTATTTATATATTTAACCAATTAAAAGCACATTAATCAATGTAAATAAATGATTAATTTTGACACGCCTGACAATTATGAAATATTTTGTCTTTCCAAAAATTTAATCAATCAAATATTAAATATAAACATGTTAATAAAAACACTCTTTTGAAGGCTCTAAGTTGTGGCAAATATCTTTTTTATGGTCTTGTTTTACAATCTATATCTTTGTAATCTTTATTGTATATGTGTTATGAAATTGAGTTAATATTTCTTATAAATGCATTATATGCTGCTGAAATAATTGCCTTTATTACCAAGTATCAACTGCAATAATATCAATTCATTAATTTGGAGTATATTAAACATTCTTACAGGTTATTGATTATAAAATAAACAACAAATCTTTATTTTGAAAGATTAATTGCTGTATACTTTATATTAAGGTGATAATAATTAATGCCTGATTTTATAGTCAAATAAAAATAATAATATATATAAAATCTTTGCTTCATATAATTAGCAATTCATAATAGACTGGGCTTTGCTATTGACTATGTTATTTGATCTCATCTTATAATAAGTGATTTAACTAATTCTATGATAGATAAGTATAATTTTATTGAAAATTGAAATATTAATTAAAGTCAATCATATTCACTATTACGAGGAAAAATAATAGATGAGACAATAGAATATTCAATTTTATTGATAATTTATGTAAAATAAATCAAATTCAATCCCATTTCAAGCAAATTAAAGTAATATTTAACAATCAGATTATTTTACTTCTTTTAATTTAATTTAATAATATTACATTTTAAGCATCAGAGTAATTAAATTAAATCAATTCTATTAAAATTTATGAAAAGCTTTTAATTTAAAAAGGGACATAATATTATAATTGATTTATCCATAACTTTAAAATAGTACCATTACTAAAAAATAGAATAGTTAAGCAAAAATGAAAACCATCGATTAAATAGATCATTAATTTAATTAATAAAACTGATTTTTTATATAAAAAATATCATTAATTAATAATTTTATTGCTTTAAAATTATAAATATTTAGTTTCTTACTCTTAACATAAGTTATTAGCGTATTCAATTTAAGATTTATTTATTGATTCTAGCTCCAACTTCTATAGTAGTACTATCTTATTTATAGTGCTTGCTTTGTTTTCAAATTGCTCTATCTCATTCTCACTTTTTGTATTTATATATTACTATTACTTCTCTATAAAGTTTGTTTAATTTAAAAAATCAACTCTCTTTCATGCTAATCTGGTTCGCTCAATTAATTCCTTGGGTCTGGCATTCTCATTTTAAAGATTAACTTTGCATTGAGAATAAATAAATTATCAAATGCAAAATTTATAATGACAAATTGGCAGAGGTGAATTAACTACTTAATGTATAGCTATTCTAATAGATACTTTTCTAAATTGAATTAATGTTGCTTGTCGGTTTTTTGTCAAAAATAAAACTATGTATGTCTAGTGGATATATCTGTAAAAACATTGGTACTTATTTATATCCACATGGTTCTCCATTTTTTTCTCGAATTAAACTGAGATTCTTGATGCTTTCTCAAAATAAGTTTTATCTAAAAATTTGTCCAAAATTATATTGATAATTTTAATTAAATGGGACTATTCACATAGTTACTAAAACTCACACTAGATATTACTTTCTCTTGAAATCAAAAAAAGAATTATAGTGTAAAGCATAATGTAAATAGGTTGAAACTAGGCTTTTTTAAATTTCTTCTTTTTGACCCCGTAATTACTGGTAAGTACTTAATTTTTCAATGTCTTAATAAATAGTTTTTATTATTAAATTCTTGTGATTATCAGCCATGATTTTACTGTTTTTATTATTGAAAGTTAAATTTTAACCTAAAAATCTCCATTCCAATAAATTGTTAATTATAAACCAATTTTTTAATAAATTTATTGAATGATACTAAGTTCAACAATATTTTAAGTGTTCTAAATGATGAAATATATTTTAAAAAATTATGTTTTATAAAATTCTATAGATTAGATTGAAATTTGTGGGAATTGCAGATATTTATCAAATTTATTAATGAATAAAAGGACACCAATAATACAATTGAAAATAGGAAATCCCAATCAGCTAAGGCATCAATAAATATCTCCATCTACATAAAATAGCTTCAAAGTACTATTTATTATTATTATCATCTGAAGTCTTTGTCTATCACAACCACTTCGCAGTTTTATTGCAGAAATATTATTATAAAATAGTAAGATTTCTAGAATGAAACTTCAAAATATTGAATGATTATTCACCCACTCCATCTTCAGTTAGTCAGGCTTTCATTTTAGATTTAATTATTTAATAAATATATAATTTTTTAAATATAAATATAAATGATATATTCATTTATATACTTCTACACTCTTTTTAAAATATAAATTTTAATATATAATTATTTCTTAGCATTAGAAATCGCTGGAGAACCAATATTCCAGATATTCTCCAAGGACTGGTTAAACATGTTAAGGTACTATTTGATGTTCAACCTGGAGATTGGGTACAGCAAGATGGAAATTGGAAAATCAGGACTCACTATCTAAGATGAGGAAGCTGAGAAGAATATGGAACAGAAGAGCCTCCTTATCTGGGACTAAGTAAGGGAAAAGATGGGATCAGGAAATGCTAGGCAAAACTATTAGGAAGAGAGATAGGAAGAAATGATATTAAGAAATGAGTGGAAGTCTGAACTAGAATAATAATTTGAGAAATTCGATGGCAACATCAGTGAACTGAATGAGAGCATGTCGGAGTTGGAGAATGTGCTATTTAGTGTCAAATCAGGTCACCCACCAATGAATGAGTAGAAGCAAGAGGCAGCCACCGAGCTAGAGATCGACTAAACCAAACAAAGATAAGCAACAGGAGATGCAGACGAGGATACAAGAAAAGAGGAAGGTGCCATAGACAACCAAGAAGAACTGGGACAAAGAATTCGGAAATGAATGAGCGGAGAACCGCATCGACTTGCACCTTGCACTAAGAAGAGTTAACAGTAACCATATCTATATATATATATATGAAGTTGTTGTATTTCGTACATTTTAATTCACCTCAAGTTACTAACTATATAATAATTTCAAAAATTTATGTAATAGTATAAATTTATATCGAATTAGAAAATTTTTGAAAGTAAACTCAAATTTAAATAAATATATAAAATTAAGTTTAATTGCTAAATTTTCAAGACAAATTAATTAAATTAATTATAAATCAAATCTATTTATTACTATTACTACTAAAGAGGGAAGCTGGATCGACAACAACAAAGAAAGCTGATGTAGTTGAGGGCGAGGTAAGTGGCCCCCAGGAACAAGCCAGTACTAGTATTGCTGCAAAAACAGATGCTGACGCCGAAGAGCCTAGTTCTTTAACTACTAGGTGGATTGCTGATGACGACAACTCCAAGGATCTCGATGGCTACGAATTCAAGAAAACTACTCAAAACTCCATCATTGAAAAGTGCATCGACTACATCTGGAAAACATACGACAAGGACAACAACAAAAATAAAAAAATTAAAATATAAAATCAAACTACCGATCACACTTGAGGCGCGGGATATGCCGCCCTGGAGAACACCCTAGTTGCAGGTAAGGACCGAACTGGCAGTCTTCAGTGAACCAGCAAAGAACTTTGAGAAACCTAATGTTTATACCTAACTAACTAATTTAAGGTATATTATATTTAAAAGTAGTAATAGTAATAAATAGATTATATATTAAGTCTAGAATTTTTGATTTCTAGATTTTTAATTTCCCTTGCCTTTAGCAATTATCTAATTATAAATCATTCTAGAAATTTTAACTTAGAATCAAGATTAGTTCATAGAGAAATAAATGATAATTATTATTTTATTTATTTCAGTTCACTTAATTCTAATTATATACCACCCACAACTTATTTGGATCTTATTACATTTTTAATACACGCAGATTTTAAAGAAAGAAATTTATGAGTAAGTTATCTCATCATTATTCAAAACCCCAAAACCCTTTCAGTAGTTTGATTGAGTTTTTGATTGATAAAAGTAGACTATTAGTGCATACTTTATTAAGGTTTTAATAGGGTTTATGTAGGGGTTTAATGTTTAAATATTAGTAATTTAAGTGAGTATATGCGAGGTTTGGGGTCTGTTTATGACAGTGAGTATATAGATTTATTGTTTAAGTTGCGTTATGGATGTGATGAATATAATGATCAACTCAAGCCTATCCTTAATTACACGTCTATAGCAAGGCTACTCCATAAATCTCCTGCTACTGTGAGGTCTCACTGTCTATTAGCATTGAATTTAAAGAGATATCATCTTAATTCTAAGCCTTAGAGACCCTTAAAATTTTAGCAGCATCATATGAATATCTTATTAATGATAAGACTCTTAAATACTGGGTTCATTTCTCTCTGGCCTAGAGGGCTGTGATGTTTCATCGCCAATTTCCTGAGGTTCACATCTCTGCTTAATCTATAGCGAACATATATAAAAAGAATGGAATATCTTACAAGACAGTCAATCGCATTAAGAGAGTGATTGACTTTAATGTTCCATTTTATAAGGATAATTTAAATAAAATAATCGATTAAATGCAGAGGTCTTAAGAGCATAATATAAAGTTCATACACGCTGATGAAGCTGTATTTACATTCAATACCTTTATATCAAGGTCTTGGTACAAGAGGTATAGTAATATAGAAGTTTATGACTAAAAGGTTAAGGTTTAACTTCATGCTATTCTTGGAGGAATAAGTGAAGATAGTGGCCTCGAGACTTATGTTATTCACCCTCGTCTTATAAAGACTGAATAATATATTAAGTTCTTGCAATAACTCAGAGATAAGTACGCTGACTAAGTGATTATTCTATTCGTTGATAACTTATCAGTTCATAAAACTAAAGACTCAAGGAAGGAATATGAAAGGCTAAATATAACAC
>ARYC01010403.1:0-15658 GCA_000711775.1 Oxytricha trifallax | reverse complement strand
TGTGCCACTTAAGAGAGCAAGATTCCAGAGGTATAACAAAGACTAGCAAATAAAATTCGTTTCAATTAAATCACTTAATATTTATTAAATATACATTAAATTCACATAAAACCTGCGTTTTCTCTAACTAACCCCAATAAGACCCCAACTAAACCCTAAAAATCAAAGCACTTATAAACCTCACTAAGGGGTTTTGGGGTTTTGATTGTTCTCCATTAACTACTCTAATGACTTCCGTAGTAGCAAAGGATAAGAATAGAATTCCAGAGAAGATGCTAAGCCATCTTTCGCTGCAGAATTTTTCTACGACGACTCCCAATAATAGAGCGATAAGAATGCAACCGATATAAAACCTCATTAGTAATAATATTTTTATATTTTATATGACCAAGGGCACCACCAAGAATGACACCAAGCATACCGTACTTAGCAGCCAAGCCGATGGCAGCTATTTGAGAGACGTCACCCCATTCTTGACACATTAATGAAAAGATAAGGAAACCCCATGTTGATCTTTCGTACCATTTTATATGTTCTTATTTGTGATTATGTTTTTTGGCGTGTTTCTCATCGTCGATAAGTGGCTCTCCCTTCTCATTAATAGCATTCACTCTATCTAGCTGATTTAATGATAATATAAGTAAAAAGAACTAATCTGCTCTTAAATTTCAGCTTTCTCATCTTCTCCATCATCCTCAGACTTTGGTTTGCAACCTTTATATAACATTAAAAATCCAAAAGTTGTAAAAAGTCCAATAACAAGGTATTACACGACCGTCTTAGGTATTAAGTAAGCGAAAAATGCCCTAATCACTGTTGATAAGGCGTGCATTAAACTCATAACCATTGAATCAGCCAAAAACAGGTAAAATTTATTCACTTATGTTGCGAGAAGAGTGACCATGATGAAAGTTCTATCTCCAAGTTCAGCCAAGAATATAATCACGAAACTTTGTGTAGCGCCAAGTTGGAAATCCTCCCAAAAAGTTAATCCATTTCCTTTGGTCGTAGTAGTATTGAAAAAATATATTTGGTTGCCTAAAATTTAATTCTTTAATTTAAAGAAATTGATTAAAGTCTATCTAATTAAATTTAAATGCAGAATAAAGTCATCCTTCATAGAAATAGTATTTTAATATGATACTATAATCTTTAGAAAAGGATTTACTAATAGTATAAATTTCAATAATTTTGATTAAGCTAGAAATTCTATGAATTTATAAATGAGAAACATGTCATTTATTCTGAAAAAAATCAAACATTTGTTATGTATATTCAAAATCCTTTCTGTTAGCATAAAATCACTTGAATTACTTTGAGTAATGCTGTTATCACTCTCTGCTTATTATGCTGGAGTAGTGTCAGTAACATCAGACTGATTATTTTATTAGGCAGGGGTTGTCTAATTGTCGCTAGTTACAATTGCCTGATTTATGGTCCGGCTGGTTGAGGTTCTACAATGACTGGTTCTGTGCTATTTGTTTGAGCAATCACGTAAAGTGCGATAAGAGCTATTAATAAGAATAATAATGCAAAGAATATAGAGAAGTTAAATAAAAATAATTTGAGTCTGGATTATAATTTTGCTATACTATAAGGAGTCTATCCCTAATTTTATGTGCCATATATTTAATAAATAAATTACAAATTTGAAAATATAAAATTTTATAAATACATGCTAGATATTTAACCTAGAGAGATTTATTAGAACATTATAAGAATATGAAATGAGGTTGAAATTATTTTTTAAATCATAACTTAAGCTTTTGTAAGTTAATTGAATTTATATAAGTTTATATAAGTCTCATCAATAAGCAAGAGACATTAATAATTTTATTATGAATCACCATATAATTTACAATGTTTAAATATTGATAAAATTAATAAGGCTGTACCACGTTTATTCCAGAATTCTGAGGAGTTATCTCCAGTCTTAAGATCAAACTTATACTAGATTTATTTAACATTTATTACTATAAATTGTGAATATTTTTCAGGAAAGACAACTTGTTGGGAAATATTAGCTGATGCATTAAATATTCTGAACGCAGAAGAAAGAGAAAATAATGTAAAGCCAGAAGATTGCAAATACCCTGCAATTAAATGGGAATCCATCAATCCAAAGTCAATTAGCATTATTGCTTATATAGTTAGTTATATGTAATTTATAATTAATTAATATTAAGTTATAGGTAATTAAAATTAGAAGTTTGAATATCAAGATTAATTAAACTTAAAATTTCATAAATGGAATTATTAGATTAAAGTTTAAAATTAATTTAAGGTCTAAATAAGTAATTTAAATCGAAGTAATTATATTAAACTAATATACTCACTTCCAAATAGAATTAATAAATCCAAATTTTGATTTGTGTTCTTATTATAAGTCATAGAGTATCTCGTAAATGAAATGATGATATATTGTTTAGAGTCAGTAGCTTGTTTAATAAACACAAATTTAATCTAAAGGTTAAAAGAACAGTTATCATCAAGCACTGAGTTCATTGACTCAATCCAAAGAGTATCTACTGGACCATCTAAGATCATCCATCTGTGATCATTCTTAGCTTATTAACAGATTCTTTTGAGGACAGAGGACAAAATACCATCATGCCATTGAGGAGGATTAGCATCATCAAAGAAACCAAAGAGCTCATTATTGTTAAAATAGAAATTAAATTGTAAGTATTAAGAAACTATAATAATGTTATCAATAGTTTAGCTACTGAAGAAGATTTTAAGATCAATACTTCTTATGAAATATAATTGATTTAATAAATTCAAAAGATTATTCAATTAAACTCTTAATTAAATCTGTAAATGAAACTAATTAAAATATGGGAATGTTTTTAATCACTTGTTTCAACGACGGTAATAATCAGGAGATAGAATTGGTCTCTCACCATGAGAGACTCTTGTTCGAAATTGAAAACTTAGCTGTCGCCTCACCAGCTACAGTATCAAGAGCAGGTATGATTTACATGGACATCGAAGAGCTAGGCTGGAAGCCATTTGTAGATCAATGGATCACTGGTAAGCCAGGTTAAGTATATCAAGAGCTCTTAGAAGAACTCTTTACCAAGTATGTTCCAAAGGTACTTAAAGTTAAGAAAACTCAATGCAAAGAACTTGTTCAAACAACTGAATCATCATGCGTCTAGAACCTCTGCAAATTGTTTGATGTTCTTTGCAAGAATCTTAAAAAGGCTGATGATGAAGATCAAGATACATTCTTCTTCTATGTAGAGAAATGGTTCGTGTTTTGTCTCATTTGGTCTATTGGAGCTACTGTTGAAGAATCAGTCAAAATAGTAAAAAAATAGTAAATATTTAATTTCTTAAAATACAATGATACTATAAATAAATCACTCTTCAAATATTATTATAATTATTTTTAATATATTTACATGATTTTTATTTAATTATATATAAAATGGGCCTAAGTGATAAATATTATATTTTTATCACTTGCGCCCATTTTTATAATATTAATAATTTATATTTCTAATTTTAATTCTTTATTTTTAAAACTCATTATATAAATCAAATTACTTTTCTGTTCAAATGAAATGTAATTTATTCTTTGTTTTATATTTTTATTAATTAATATATTTTATATATTAAAATTTTAGAATTTTAAAGATCTGATACTTTTATTAGTAAATAATTTAAAAATTATATTATTGAATAGGAATACATTTGATTTGTGAAATCAAATTTATATTAATATAAATAAAATATTATATTCTATAAATTATTGGCAGTTAACTTTCTGGAAACCTAGACAATATGGTACTTGTTCGATAGAGAATTCAAAATTAGCTGGACTTTACTATTGGCGGTACCCCTCTATCGCATCTCTTGAGCGAGATAACTCAACTTTAATTTTTACATTAAAATCAACTAAACAAATCACCAAAAATTAAAGTTGAGTTATCTCGTTTCAGGATGCGATAGAGGGGTACCGCCAATAGTAAAGTCCAGTTAATTTTGAATTCTCTATCGAACAAGTACCATACTGTCTAGGTTTCCAGAAAGTTAACTGCCACTATTTTTAGAATTTGTATTTTTAATTTATTTATTATTTTCCCAAATCAAATGTATTCCTACAATAATTGTTTTTACTTAGGAATAAATGAAATTAAATATTGATTAAAAGCAAACTTCATTTCTATTATTTAAAATTAATAAATATATTTCAAGATATAAATTAGAAATATAAAAATAAATTATGGGCTCAAGACAAATAATAAATAAGTAAAAATTATTTAATTCCTAATTATAAATAGCTTTATTATTAATCAAGCTTATTTCTAATAAATATTTTTAAAATGATTTAAAGTTTGTATATTATATATTTATTTAAATTTAATCATTAATTTATTCACGATTTTTTCACTATTTTGACTGAATAATCAAGAAGAGAAATCGAATATATACTCAGAGATATTGAATCTATGTTCCCACACTCCAACACTCTATATGAACACTTTATTAATAGCGAGAGAAGGATTGGGCTTCTTGGGAAGAAAAGCTTTAAGCTAACTGGAAACCAGTTGATAAGGATTTCCATAAGATTAATGTTCCAACTATTGATACAGTCAGAAACAGATACATTCTAAAAATTTACGAGGGTAAAAATTAAAGTATTAATAATTGCAATTAAATTGTTCAATCACTTCTAGATCACGGTACTTAAGTTCTTTTGGTTGGTCATTCAGGAGTCGGTAAGACCGTGCTTGTTGAAGGTATCCTTTTGACCCTCGATGCTCACATTCATTATTTTACAATTAACTTCTCAGCTGGTACATCATCAGAAAATACTTAAGATATCATTGAATGTAATTTTGAAAGAAGAGCAAAGAATAAGTATAGACCCAAGAATGCTAAACAAAAGGCTTTTTGTTTCATTGATAACTTAAATATGCCAAGAAAAGATACTTATGGATCTCAACCTCCTCTTGAGCTTATCAGATAATGGCTTGATTACGGATTCTGGTATGACAGAGCAAAGATTCAATAAAATCAAATTTGCGATCTTCAAATTCTCTCTGCTATGGGTAAGCCAGGTGGTGGTAGAGCTGAAATCTCTAAGAGAATTCAATCAAAGTTCCATATCGTGAACTACACTGTTCCCATAGAGACTTAAATGAAGAAGATCTTTGAAACTATAGCTACCTTTAAATTCACAATCTTTGATGAAGAGGTTAAATCTCTCAGTGAGCCTCTTGCTCTTTCTACAATCAATCTTTTCAATATTATTCAAGAGAACTTCCTTCCAACTCCTGCAAAATCTCATTATGTTTTCAACATGAGAGATATCTCTAAGGTATTCCAAGGAATATATCTTCCAGATAAGAATTTCTATGAAGGCAATGAATATATCATAAAGCTATGGTCTCATGAAATCTTAAGAGTATTCCATGATAGACTTATCTCATTCAAAGATAGAGAGCAATTTAAGATTTACTTGAATGAGCAACTACAACTTCACTTCCAAATGGATTATAAGGAGCACTGTCAAACTAACGGGGAAGATGTTGTATATGTTGATTTCTTGAATGAAAATATGAGAGTATATGAAGAAGTTACTAACTTTGATAAACTCAGAGATTACCTCATGGATCAACTTGAGTCTTATAATTCTCAACCAAAACTAATAAAAATGGACTTGGTGCTTTTCAAGGATGCTATCACCCACATTGCTAAGATCTATCGTGTTATAAACCTTAAGAGAGGTCATACTTTCTTGGTCGGAGTTGGTGGATCAGGTAGACATTCACTTACTAAGCTAAGTGCTTATATTTCTGAAATGAATGTATTTTAACTTGAAGTAACAAAAGGATTTGCACTTAGACAATTCAGAGAATTCATTAAAGGTATGTATGAAGTTGCAGCTTATAAAGGCAAGAACAAGCTTAAGTCCGTCTTCATATTAATCAGTCAAAATAGAAAAAAATAGTCAATTTAAAAATTCATAAAATACAAAAATAAATATAAATAAATTACTTTCAAAACATTATTATAATTATTTTAATAAATTTGTTTGATTTATATATTATTATATTTAAAATGGGCTCAAGTGATAAATATTATATTTTTACTACTTGAGCCCATTTTTAATATATTTAAAATTAAAAATTTTTATTTTATTTGTTTTATTTTAAATTTATTTTTATTTATTAAATTACTTTATTATTAATATGAAATGAAGTTTATTCACTGTTTTATATATTAATGAAATAATTAATTTTATACATTGAAAACTTTAAATTTTAAAGATTTGTTACTTTTATTAGTAAATTATTTGATAATTATTTATGTTTTTTCTTATGAATAAATTAAACTTCATTTAGGTTAAAAACAAACTTAATTTCTATAATTCAAAATATATAAACTTATTTTAAAATATAAATAAGAAATTTTAATATAAAAGACAGGCTGCATTAGCAAAAATAAATGAGTTTTAATAATTAAATTCACAATATTATATAATTTTATTGTTTATACTTTAGATTTCCAATAAATATATAGAAAAATGTTTTTAGTATATATATTATAAATTCCTTTATATTTAAGGATTTGTATATTCACGATTTTTTTACTATTTTGACTGAATTTTAGCTATTAATCATAAAATCATTTTGTTTATATTCTCTGACAATGATGTTGTTCAAGAATCATTCCTTGAAGATGTTAACAATATGCTCAGTACTGGAGTTGTGCCAAATCTTTATCTTCCAGATGAACTTGGTAAAATTAGAGAAGAAATTAGAAGACCCTACAAATAAGCAGGTGGAACTCTAGATAACCCAGATGCCCTTAATGATTTCTTCTTCAGTAGAGTTATAATATTAAGTTATAGTTTAAATGAATCTTTTCACTATAAAGATAACTTGCACTTAAGTATTTGCATGAGTCCTATTAGACAAGCTTTCAGAGATTATTGCAGAATTTATCCAGCTTTGATCAACAACACTACAATTAATTGGTTCATGAGATGGCCAGATGAAGCCTTAACAGAAGTCGCAATGAAATTCGTTGGACAAATGGATTTATTATAAGAAGTCAAGCCTGGTCTTGCTAAGCTTTGTAGTTTCGCTCACTCAACTTGTATTGATAGCTCAAACTTAATGAATAAGGAGCTCAAGAGAATTTTATATGTTACTCCTACAAACTATAAATAGTAAAAATAAAATTTAAAACAGTAATATGGTGATACATCGAACTTCTCAAAGGATACAAAACAATTCTCTCCTAAAAGAGAAAGGAGGTTGGTAACTAAATCTCCAAGCTGAGAAACGGTCTACAAAAACTAGACGATGCCCGCAAGTAAGTCGAAGAAATGACTGGAGAATCAGAAATTAAGAGAGCTGAAGTTACCAAGTAACAAAAGATATGCGAGGATCTTATGATCACTATGAGTAAAGAACAAAGATTTGCAGATAAACAACAAAAGAAGATTGAGGGAGAAAGAATTATTATTGGTAAAGAAAAGGAAGAAACTGAGAAGTTGGCTGCTGATGCAGAGCAGGAACTTAAGAAAGCTGAGCCCGCACTTCTTGCAAAGGAAGCTCTGGAAAGTCTTGATAAGAAATATATTGCTGAAATTAAGTCATTCGCATCACCATCCACTAGTAATCAACTTTCTCCAGGCACCTAAAGTCATGCTTCTAATAATAAAGCATATAAGATAAAGTATCACAATGTATTTCCTTAAAAAAAAGATTTGCAAATTTATGAGGCTAATTCTTTGAATATACTATTTAAAATTAATATTTTGATATTTCTAAATAAACATCACAGCTTACTAAGTTTAAATCAGCAGTAATAACAAATGAGTCAAACCTATACTTTCAGTAATATTATACCAAAAGAAGTTTAACAATGATAATAATAGTGCTTTCAAGTAAAATACTTATAAAGATATGGAATATTCACTTAAGGATATTTATTTATGTTTTTTTTAATTATTTGTTTTAATTTAATAAATCTTAGTATAATAACATACAATTTAATTTCAAAAATATTCTAAATTAGAAAGTTTTTTTGATAAATTTAATAAGTAATTAATAAATTAGTTAATTTCAAATTAAGGTATATAAAATTTTCTTAATTTATTATATAATGTCAAATTATTTTAAGATGCCAACACCTAATGCTAATAAGTAAATTATGAATTAGAATTTTCTGACAAATAACCCAGTCATGTAAAATATTATGGGCATGCAAAGCAGAGCTGTTGTGACAACGAGTTAGGGTCAAAGAATGACTTCTCGCAAGAAACCTCAATCGATTAGTGGAACGTAAAAGTACGGGGTCTCGTAAAGTATCAATCCAACTTTAAATTACAATCCTTCTAATCCAAGTACCATCTTAAGTATGTACATGAGTAAAAACCCTTCAACTAACTTGTACAAACTGAAACCATAAAACTCTCTATACAAAAAGATCAGTTTTCACTAGAAGCTCATTCATAAGATTAGTTAAATGAATCTTCCGTTTATCTCTATGACGATCCACTGTTAAAAAGCAGTCATTAAATAAACTTACCGAACAACAAAAATAAAGGATCAATTTTACAGTATGAAGGATAATTGTAGGATGAGAGTTATTATGATGCAACTTTATACGATTAATTCATGCAAGGTCCACATAATATCTCATAATATTCTACATCAAAGCCTGAGGAATAGAATTCTTACATTTAATTCAACCATCATAGGTCAGTAAGCTAAAATCAAAACCCCTAGCTCAACTCATAATAAATGATAAGATAAAGTCCATCCTAAAAGGGTTATACCAGGACTCATATTTAACATAACACTCAAAATGCAAGCCAAGTTCCTTAAAAAGGTAGAAGAACTACGAATCAAGCTATGTAAAATTCTCTGAATATTAGCAGTTAAAAATAAAACTAGCAGTAATTTGATAGAAGAATGATCATGGGTAGAACTCCTTCTCCCAATTTCCTAAAGAAAATTTCTGGAATGATGCATTATCCTCATGAAAGCCTTATTGTGAAGTAGCATATGTACTAAAACAATCACAATAATACTACCAAGAATCTTCTTGCAAGTGGCCATTCTTCCAGAAGATCAAACAGTAAACAATAATTTTCAACTAATTAAGCAGTAAGCAACAACACCACAAGATTGATAGATACATAATAGATTGCGCTTAAAATGAATAGATCATAGAAGCATAAATTTGCTAAGCAATAGTATGGAACAGCTATCTAACAAAATAGGTATAAGAGTTGATCTATAACAACAAGTACGAATACAGCTTAAAATTCTCCAACAAATCGAGGTATCACACCAAAGAGAGGAAATCCTAAGTAAAAGACTATTCAATAAGCCAATTCCACCACCAATCAAAATTAATTTTATTAAATGCCGATGGATTTTAATCAAATAAATGACCAAGTTAAGAAATAAGCTTTTTTAGGCTAGGTAGCTATAAGTCATTAAAATAAGTTAAGAAAAGTGAATAAAGATGAAGAAATGAAAGCGTAAGCAATGATATCTAGTATTGGAGATCAAATTCAAAGCAAATAGCAACTTTCTAAATAGCATAACTCTCAATCTATTATTTAGGCTTAGCAATTCTATTAACCATCGAAAATGATTGGGGAGATCATGGAGGAAGAGCCTTAGCCTCTATCTAGCCACGAATTTCTTAATATGGAAGAAATAAGGTCCATTTAAAAAGAGGCTATGAACAGTCAAAAAGTGGGTAGAATAAAGAAACAAAATACTCAAAGTTAAAAGTCTGAGTTCTCTCCTGGTGCACGGTACTATGATGGTGGCAATGGTTCAAACAACATAAACTAAATACCTAATACTTTAATGATGAGTAAGAATTCTGCTTTAAGCAATGAAACTCAAGCATACTCTTAAAACCTGAATTAAATTAATCCTCAGACAGACAACAACTAAATAACTCAGTATCTAGAATAACTTCAAAACTTAAGATAATCCTAGCAACTTTAAATGTCTTAATCCACTATAAAGAGTCTTTCACAAATATAACAGAAAGGTAAAAATCAATCTTAAGCAACCCTCAAACAATCCAATATATAAAGTTCAATTGCCTCATTAAATAATCAAATATCAATTCAAAATTACTAGTCTAATTAACAGCCAGTCAGATAGAAAACTGACAATAGCCTTATTAAAATGATCGATGAAGATGATTCTTTAGAAAATAATTCGATGTCAATTAAAAATAAAAACAATTATAGCAGTTAAGCCTAGTCTTAAACAAGCAAGCATGATACTTAAAAGAGAAAGCTTTCAATGAACTCCAATTAATATGCATAAATGCAAAATTAGAACATCCAGAATAAAATACAATATGTTTAAGAACCTAACTTTAAATCAATAGAAGCTGTAAAATTATAAAGCTAAAAGCAACCTTCAATTTAGCATCAATCTTCCATACCATCTTAAAACTAGTCCTAATTCACAAATTCTCTAAATAATATCTTCAAATTATTATTTAAACATTAATTCTCAGTACAACTCAAAAGTGAATGTAAATTATGGAGCTACAGATTAATCTCTAAATAGAAAAAAGACTCAGTTAGTCGAGCCCCTAAAATCACTCCTCCAAATGTTGATATGTTCAAAAATCAAATGAGTGAGGTTGAGGAGAAATTGAAAGAGCATACTAATTCAATAAAAATAAATAGTCAATAAATTTTACTGAGAAAACTCCATTTGAAAAGGAACTTGAAACGAAAGCCTAAGAAAATAAAAAATGTTAACAATTTAAAAAATAGTCACAAAATGTTAGTTAGAAATACGTTAAACTATATTTATTCATCTTTTTTTAAATTTTAATTCACAATGTCTGAAATTCTTAAGCTAAAATAATTTAAGTCCTTATATTTTAGGTAAATATTTTTTCCTCTCATAACTCGATAGTTTAAAGTGTAGAACTAAATAATAATAATAGTCAATAAATGCTCATTTAATAAAATAAAAACTCAGTTCAATCAATTAGGAAAGATAGTGCCGATAGAGTGTCAGGTATGACTTAGGAATAAATTAAATTACAAAAATACAAAGAAGACTCCATATCAATCTTGAAATAGCTTTAAGAAAGCGGAAATCCATTTTATGTACCACTCAGATAATTTTATTATAAACTTTGTAAAATAATGAATATCATTGAGAATTTAATTGAAGCTAAATAAAACACTGTAAAGAATAATATCATAGAATTCAATAAGTAAAGCACTTAAAAAGTAACCTAAGCAAAGGTTTAAACTTCTAATATAAATTTAGCATTATCATTAATATATCTGACTACAATATGGTGAGTATTTTAGTTTACTAATAAGTACCTGATGAAATAGTAACTCCTAGCTCAAATAATTAATCAAATTTCACTAAAAAGAAGGATCAGCGCTCTCAAGTGATATCTCCAAGTTACAAAATAATTTCATTTCAGAAGAAAAATAAGAGGCAATGATCGAAGAATTTAAGAATAAGAACTCATTTATAGAAAATAATAATCAATTTGATATGTAAGAGGAGGAGGAGGAAGACAAAGATGTTATAATGATTACATAAGAAGATGAAAGATTTATATTTGTATTATTATTGATAAAATACATAAAAAATAGTAAAAATAGGGAACTGTTAATACATACTTTATTTATTTAATTTCAACTGTAATGATTTTGATATCGTTGTAATTTTAGTTTAATGTAGAATAACTCTAATATATAACGATTTGTTGGTTATTGTAGTAATAAATGCAGAAATACTTTTATAAAGTATTTTTTTCATTTTCATTGAAGCTTTTTATACTGCTATTGTTACTACTGCTACTCATTTCAAAATCCTCGATGAGCTCACCCAAAATTTTCATCTTGACTCCCGCATTTTTAGGCTTGTATCTTTGTTACTATAATTTTTTTTGGTTTATTTTCCCTGATTATTTCTGATATTATTATTATAGAAATTGTTGTTAGTCCCTCCAAAAACTCTCTAATTTACGAATTCACTCTATTAGGTCTCTCTTTTCTTTCCACTCTGCGTTCTCCTTGACCATAACTCCAATTTCCTTGAGACTGCTACTTTTTTTTGGTGACTCTAAGTTGAATTGCTCGTAGTCTATTTTCACATAAACTGGCAAGTTCAATACTTGAATTATATCTACTTTGATTTGCTCAACTAAAGCTTGATCTTTAGAGCACTAGTCCCAAGCTGCTATTGTTACTCCATTAGCATCTCGATCTTCTCCACTCGAAGTGCTCTCCAATCATTGCCAGTATTAAATCTTCCCAGAGCTTGTGAGAAAATCCTTTATTAATTCTTATGATCCATCATCCTTACACCAAGTTTATTGGCTTCACCTTCCCACATTGGCTTTGTATCATCAGCGAACTAAACATGTATTATTGAATATAATTGGATTTTATTACTAAATTAGAAGTGGTTCCATTTATAAGATAGCTTGGTCCTCAGAAATAATACCCAGAAATCTTCATCCTAAAATCATTGAAGTTTAATTAATCAGTAATTCACTTTTCTAAAACAAAGAAATCTAATAGATACTCAATTTCTACTAACAGTATTGAACTTTGCAATTAGCTTAATCTCGCTATCCTAATCTAATATGGAGTTTGTTGTATAGCTTTCTAATAAATCCAATAAGTGAAGGACTGTTCAAACTCATATTGCCATTAGAATTACACTAAGTTTGATTTTATTGCAAAACATTAACAATTGCATTAGATTCTTTGGATTATCCATTGTACCCATAATTACATCATTAATAAGTGCTCTATCGTGAAAATGTGATAGTGGTTGCTTCTGAAGGGCTGCTACTGATATATTAGCTAGGTCTGTATTTATTTTTAAAGTCAACATTCTACTAGTTACTTGATGAAATCAGAAAGTTGGATAACCCTTCTTGGCTTTGTATTATTTTGAAGAGGCTTGATCTAATGCTGACATTTTATAAAATATAATTAAATTTGATAATAGTATTTAATCTCTAAATACATTAAACTAAAATTACAACGATATCAAAATCATTACAGTTGAAATTAAATAAATAAAGTATGTATTAACAGTTCCCTATTTTACTATTTTTTATGTATTTTATCATAATAAATATATTATGCGTGATGGCTTATGCTTTAATGAAGTTAAATATTTTAATTTCATCGCTATTTTTATAAAGATAAATAAATGATATAGTTTCAGATATAGATTATAAAGCATTCTATGGAAAAGTAATGAAAAAGACTAAAAATGCAGAGACAGATAATGATTTCAAGCATTTGAGTCCAAGAAGCAGGGAAATTGCAACTGTTATGAAAGTAATAAGTAAATCTTTTAAGGAAGCTGATGAGCCTCCTATCACTACCACAGATTTTTATAGAATCGGAAAGATGTTAGGACGAGGTGCCTTAGGTAAAGTAAATCTAGCTATGCACAAATTAGTGAGGAAACTGGTAGCAATAAAATCTCTGAATAAAGAGTGTCTCACAGATGAAATACAAAAGTAAAAACTTATGAAAGAAGTTGCTCTTCTACTAAAGCTTAGACACAATCATGTAGTAAAGATATATGAAACTATTGAAACTGAAAAGCATATAATTATTGTCATGGAACTTTGTGCAGGAGGAGACTTGCTTAATTACGTCAGAAAGAGAAGAAATCTCAAGAAGCCATATGCCAAATTTATTTTCAAGCAAATTATAGACGGACTTTGTTATATTCACTCAAAATATATAGCTCATAGAGATATCAAACTCGATAACATCTTGCTTGATGGAAAGGGAAATGTTAAGATTGCAGATTTAGGTATTTCGAAGAAAGGCACTAAAGGATAAAAAATGACTGAGTAGTGTGGTACACCTGGCTAAATAGCCCCAGAAATTCTTTAAAGATAAAGGCTATTCTTTCAATATAGATATATGGAGTGCTGGAGTAGTACTCTTTGCCATGCTTTATGGAACTGTTCCATTCAAAGCAAATAACATGGAAGAATTGCACAAACTGATATTAAAAGGTAAATATACCTTAAAAGACGATATCTCCATTGAAACCAGAAACTTACTAAGAGGTCTCTTGGAAGTTAATCCTGAAAAGAGACTTACTATCTAATAAATTTACAGACATAAATGGTTTTCAGATGTTGATCCAAACTTGGAACTCTTCAACGACCAAGAAAAGGGCATGATTAAGAAAGAGTACACTTATAACGATCCTAGAAGATACAATAGAAATGAAAACGAAGAGTCAGTAGATTGCTTTACTGAACATCACTTAGAATCTGTTTATAACTCCCTGAAAATTCAACTTCAAAGTCCATTTTTCTCGCTCCTTTCAATTCAACTTAGAGTTAAATTGACCCCATGGATCAAGCAGAAATTCAAAAGCTCCTCTGCGAGAAAATGATGATATTAAACTTAGCTAGACGCTGTAGAGAAATCGATAGATAATATGAGTTCAATAATAATGGGGATCTAGACAATGGAGTCTATCACAAATATGTGTACAATTTAGAGGATGGAGATAATGATAGTGACAACCCTGAAAACCCAGACAAACTAGATGGAAATTCTGACTTATTAAGCGTTCTAATGCTTGTTAGTGAAAGAAATGAAAAGCGCAGAGGAGGTCGAGCAAGCGTTGAAAATTCTTTCGAAAATAATAGCAGTATTCAATAATGCAAATAGACAAGCTCTGGCTAAGAAAATAAAAGAAAACTCAAACATTTAAAAAGATTTTAGAAATAAACGTGGGTCAGTTATTGGAAGCGACCTGGATAATATCGACAAGGATCTTGTACAAACCTTTGAAACTTTCTAATCAAAGTATTCAAGTAAAAATGATGAGGAAAAGGTCAAGCAAATGGTCCAATTTGGATATCCTCATGATTAAACTATAAACATCGCAATTTTTTTCCTAAAATCTTTATATTTCTCATACAAGGTTTATGTCCTGAAATCTTTGGAAGAAAGTGATCCTAATTATTGCACAGCTGGTTATTATCTTTATTTTAAATAAATATTTTAAGCTAATATATAGTTAATATATATAAATAAATATCTTCTATGTATGGATCATAACTATTGATGAAAATTTTTGTATAAAATGTCTTTAAATCTGTAATAAGATTGTTTCTACTTAATATTAAAAAATACATGATTTTTGCAAAATATTTATTATGTAAGATAAATACTCATGCATTTTAATTTGGGAATTTTAAAATTAAATTACTTATAAGAATTTCGATTATTTTCAATTGTCAAGAAGATTTTTAATAGCATGAATTACTTTTTTATCATAATTAATCCAATTTAAATCAATTTTTATAATAAACAAATTTAGATAACGAAAGATTAATTAAAAAATATAAGTCCAAACAAAATAATTTTTATTTTATTTTAATTTGATTAAAATAAGCCAAACTTAATACAAATTTCAATTATAAAAAGAAATTGAGATAAATAAATATGAGATTAATTAAATATTACTAAAATTAAATTAATTATTTGTAAAATATTCTTCATAAAAATATTTGCTACCCTAAAATATTAATGATTGGAAATATTTTATTAAATCTTAAAATTAAATGCAATCTTTGTATCTCACTCACTTAACAAAGCGCTTGAATAATTCGCACA
>ARYC01010402.1:0-11764 GCA_000711775.1 Oxytricha trifallax | reverse complement strand
TCTTTCAGATAGTGATCGCTTTTTAGAAGCAGTCCTACATTTTTTTTACTTTTCTATTCTTTCCTAATCTACCAATTCTATATTGAACACATTATTTACAGACATGTTAGTGTTTTTGATTGTAGCGAGAGCAAGCCAATATTTTTGTTTTATGAATTCTTTCAGCTTTTCCTCGAACTTTTTAAAAAGTTCTTCACAGGAATCTGCTTGTTATTTATAAGTGAGCGGATTCGCTCTTAATTTATTGATTAGAGTTTGATAATCGAGAAGTTAATCCTCTAAATGTACTTAAATTGCATGGATATCTTGATTCAGAAGCTTAGGTTATTTGTAAGTGACCTGCGTCATGGTGTCCAGAACTTAACCAATATCCTAATAATCAACTTCATTATCATCAGAATCAATCAATGCTAAATTTAGTTTGAATTTTCGATTTTGATTGTTATTAGGATTCTAATTAATTATTGAAGATACTAAATTAGAAGCAATATTAATCTTGTTCGATAGATTGATTAAGAAGATCCTTTTAGTTGATTTTATAGGCATTCAAATTATCATTATTCTAGAAGTTTTGAATATCGTTCCCTTCTTCATTGTGATATTAACCCTCAATATTTAAATTGATTTCGACATTCATCTTGATTTTAGTATCTTATTCTTGCTACTCTTGCTAGTCCTTTTCTTATTCTAAGCTGTTCATATTATATGATTGACGAATTCTACATTTGCTTAACATATTTCTTTTTACTTTACGAGTCATGAATTGAATAAATTCTCATTTAAATTATTGTCTTTTTCATAAGCTTTGAAGTAATCAGCATTATGGTCAAAGCGTATGTATTTTAAATCAGTGATCTTGGTATTTAGTATATTCTTAGAGATTTTCACAATTTTAATATTCTGAAATGAAGTGTTATTTAACTTTTTGTTTGAAAGAGCATTTTTAAAAGGTAGAATTGCAAGTTGGTTAAGTTCAAGCTCGCTTTACTATAAGACTTCATTTAGCGGCTAATCAAGTTTGTTGATGAAAATAGCGTGAAGTGCTCGCATCAAGATTTTGAAGAAGTCCTCATTTCATAAATCTGGGCTTTCTATAAGTTTATCAAAATAGCAGAGAAGAAGCTCAGTTGCATTATCATCATGAGAAACAAGAAACTCAAAAATGGTACCTTTCCATTCTAATAAATCCTGTCCTTCTACGAACTTGCATGACAAAGAATAAAGTCCTATTATTTCAAGAGGAGAGTCACCTTCTTTATATGCATATGTAATCTGTCCCACATCATTTGGTAGTAATTAAAATACTGCTTGGTCACCAATCGATTATTGCATTCCTTCCATTTTAATTTATAATTAAAATACTAAAGATATCTATTTATATTCTTAATGATATTATAATATAATTAATTTGATCAAGCTTCATCTGTAAAATTATACCTAGTAATAAATGAAGATCTAAAAAACAGATAACTAGAAAGCAGGTATAAACTCACACCCTAACGAAGAGTCTAAGAATGGATCTTAATCAGAAATTTCTTGCTCATAGCAGTCGATATTAAGCGATGATTTTCTTATTTCTAATGCCTTATCTGTAATTAAACCAAGCAAAGTTAAGGCTTAAGAGAAATCTATTGTTAAATGGACTCCAGTCGTGCTTGGTAAATTATTCCCAAACGTTATTTAGTCAACAAAAATCAAATACAATTCTGGATAACTGCTAAACAGTGGTGAAGTCCCTGTACAAATCTAGAAGCTTACAGGTGGAGTAATCATAAAACTTCCTTAAGAAAAAATTCAAGAATATTTAGCTAGCAATGTTGATGTTTGTTACATATAAAATGATGAGGAGCTTTGCAAATTCCTTGAAGCTTACCTTCAAAGTTTTCGTCTTGCCAGAATCAGGAATAAACCAGTTATGAATAATTAAGAAAGCGACACAAGCAATAATATTAAAGGAGGATGCAAAGTTAATGAGTAACGAGGAGCTCTTAGAGGGAGTCAAAATTTAATAGATGCTCTCAACGAGACAATTAAATAAAAAGGCAAATCCTAGAAGTTAAGTAGCAATCCTTTTTTGAAGAAAAGAGAAGCTAAGCTCGCATGTAAGAAATTAGAGGTTATTAATCTATACTATAATGAGCAATTAAAACCTCGTCAAGTGGCTAAGAAATTGAAGATGGATGTGGATGTTGTATACAAGACTATCGAAAAGTTCAAGTACGAGGTCAAGCATAAGATTCTTGATCCTGAACCACAAAAGAAAGTGGGTAGAAAAGGGGTTTGTGGGAACTAGCTCTTGCTTGATTCTATCCAGGCCTACCTAGAACAGAACGGAATTTACGAAGTTACAGGATAGAAGCTTCATAATTATTTATTAAACCTGGCTCAAACAAAGCCAGAGTGTATGCTACTTAAGGTACCTTGCGTTACCACTCTTCAAAAGATTCTGTGAGATAAGTTCCATCTAAGATATGGGAAAACTAAGGCTGCTAATACAAAGTATAGAGATCCGAACTTCAATGAGAAGAGGCTCTGGATTAGCATGTTGTTGGCTCACTTCTTATATGAGGATGCAGTTATTATTTCAGTTGATGAGAGCAACTTCCGATCGGACTCGATGCCCTCAAAGTAATGGAGCTTCAACATTAAAGATATGCATCGAGATTCTGCAAATTTACAGAAGCGATAAAAAAGGTTGCAAAATGATAGCATGATCCTCGCTAGCGATGACAGACTTTTGTATGGAAAAATGCTCCTCAAAATGAATCAAAGTTCTGATTCTTCAACTTCAAAATTCTCAGAGAGCTTCCACCTGGAAAAAATTGAAAATGTTGGGGAATAATTAGAGAAGGTTTCAAATTCATTTGACTTAGGGTTTTCTAAAAATTGTAATTAAAAGGTTGGAAATATTAAAAATGGAAAATTCGGTATGGCTAAGTCAACTTCGTAAGCAATTAGCCATTTTGTAATGAAAAGCTTTATAGGACCTAAGGTAGGATAGGGGTTTAAGAAATATCCTAGACGCCAAAGAAACTTGTCAGCACTCCAATCTAAATTCATGGAGCGAAAGTTCTAAGGGGGTCAAAGTAGTCATCGAAAACCAGTAATTATAGTTAGAAAACCATTGAAAATACTAAGGTAATTATTAATGCATAATACTTTTAGGGAAATCCATAACTGAAACCATTAAAAAAGCAACTTCAGACCCCTTCAATGAAAACTCGGCTTGCATTTACAAAGGATCTCTCCCCGATATTAGAGGTCCCTGAGACCTCCAACTAGAAATTCAGCTTGACTAAAACTTTTCAGAGTTTCCGCATAAATAGTTCAGTGAAATCAGTGGTGTCTGAAGACAATTCAGCTTCAAAAGTGAAGAGTGGTTTAACTCCTATTCTCGATAAAATATCAAAACTAAAACTGGAATCTTCGAGGAAGAAGTCTATTGACCTAGGTGCCGAAACCAAGTTGGAAAGTCGGTTTGCGGTCACTCCTAGGAAATTAAAACTCTCAAGTAGCTTCCAAAAAGACTCATCGAACCCTGGGTCAGAGCAGGGAAACTTGCAGAGTGAAAGGGGCTCTTACTAAAAGCTTTGGCCCCAGCTATTTATAGACCCTCACTTGAAAAGCAATAAGGAATACTAGAGTGAGATGAAGCAGAACCTGGGACACTATGGGATGAAAGTGAGAGAGTTGTCAATTAAGAAAAGCTCAGCTAAGAGATAGCAATTCTCAATGTCTTATATTGCTGCGATTTCCTAGGATAGAATTATCTCCAGTCAAGTGATAGAAGGAGCTTTTGACTCAGTTCTCTTTGAAAACTTTATCTACCATACCTTACGCAGTGTAAGAACTGACAAAGAACTACACTCTAAGAAAGTGGTCCTGCTGATGGACAACGCAGTCATTCATAAATATTCAGAGATGTTAGCCACAGCCGGAAAGTTCAAAGTGAATGTGCTCTTCAACGCCGAATACTCGCCTTGGCTCAATCCAATTGAGCAGTTATTCTCCTTTACAAAGAAGGAGATGAAGATGGACACTATTCAGAACAAGTAAGTTTAAATGGGCTTTACACTTTTAGGCAGCAATTAGTGAAGAGGGTTGCTGAAATCGTTCAGAATTTAAGAAAAGAAGACATCTAGGGGATGTGGGCATTCAGTATCAAGAAGTGGATTCACACTCTTCGGTTCGGTTTTGTGTGATGATGTTTGTTTCATAGCTGAAGTAGTGTATATAAAACCTGTTTCCCTTTACAATTTCCCCTGTCATGTCAGTTTTAAATTCATCGCATATTATTATAATTAATAACACTATTTATATTTTACTTAAAAATGTCCTAATTCACTCTTTACAACACTCGATTCTAAAATACTGCTTCTATTTCACATTTGCACTCTTATAATGACCACTTCCTTCGCGATTCTACTTAGTTGCATTTGTCTTTATATTATCGCAATCATGCATGAATGCCATATTTCGGCAAAACTTCCAAATTTTAATGGAGTTACCCTACTTTCAAGCCCCTTTTCGGTAAATGAGAGAGGTTTTTATGAAAAAGTCCCTATTTTGCTCTAAACTACGTAAGTCTCTAAAATCGCTAATTTGGCAAATCTCCCTACTTCCCTAATTATACAGACCCCTAAATTTGAGATGTATCAATTTTTACAAATACATATATAATTTTGACTAGTCCCCTAATTTTTTTTACCAACTACTAATAAAAAAATGACACTTGGCAACAAACACATGGGTTTTGAAATTGAGTGGATTTGGGGTTTACGCATTTTTCCATTGGTCTAATTATATTATTTATTTATTTTTAATTTTATTTTCACAATTTCCTGATTCAATTCTATTTTAGCAATAGTATAAGAGTCTATATGGTTGAAAAGAAAAATGACCTATTTAAAATTCAAACAACTCTTTTTTTATTCCATAATAAGAATAAAAATGGTTTATTCAACATATAAAAATAATAGTTTATTATAGGATATGAACCTTAAGTTATAAATTATAGAGTATATTTAAATTTAATAATAATTTAATTTTATTTAAGTTTATGGCATATAAGCAAAAATGTTGAGCATCCTTCAACATATCATGAGTAGATATTTAATCCTAATATATAATATTTCAAATAATTACCCTAATTTAAAAACATAAGAGTTTTAAATATAATTGAAGGCATATTATTCAAAGATCCTAATCCATTGAAAAGTTATCATTAAAAATTCATAGTTAATTTTAATTAATGAATTCTAAGTAAATATTTGTATATTTTAGTTGTTGCTAACATTTCAACCTTTACAGCCATGAAATGCTCAAGTAAATATTGTATTTAAAGAAATTGGTTCGAAATGTACTAATGTATCAATAAGATGTTCTGGATAGTCAGGGAAATCTCTTAAAAATTGACTAGATACATAGCCAAGCATAAGTACAATGTTGTACTTAATAATGAAGGACATAAGTGGCTGTAGGAAGCTTTAAACTTTATAATTCTATGATTCTTTTTAGAATTTGTAAAGATAGGAGGGAATTATCAAAAGTTGTGTTTAATGTCAACAAAAAGCAATATTTAATATTCCATAACATTATTTTTATAGTCATAAAAATAAGGAAATTATTTAGGATTGCATAAAAAGCTTATAATGCATATCGCCTTGTTGTCATTATTTAACAAGATAATAATATTAAAAAATACCTTCCATTTTTATTCTGCTAACTAGTAGATGTTAAGCTTGATAATTGAAACTGATGAGGAACAAGAAATAGAAGATTCTAAAACATATTTTTGAATCTCTAAGCACCTAAATTGTCTAGTTCATTTTATAATTAATTTTTAAGGTATCATTAATCAAATCAAATCCCTAATTTCCTTCAACATAAAATCCCATAGAAATATGTTCAAAAGTTGACAAAAGGTAATATTGAATGCGAATCAGTGTATATTTAATGTTAGTATTTTATCTCATTCGCATTGTTTTGTTTATTGCTGTATTATTTTAGCAGTTCATTTAAGTGCTTTTGATTTTTGTATATTCTTTGACCTCTCCTTGAGCCTAGCTGTAATATCTTTTTTCTTTTGGTTAGGCCTGTCAGCTTAATCATACAACCTCCTTTGCTTCTTTGTCATCTAAATCTTTCCGAGCTCCTCCTCTGCTTCCTGGGATTCCTCCATTGCTGATATCTACAGTATATTCATACTCTCTCATCTATCTCTTTGTAGACTACCTCCAATGCATTTGTCATCTAAGTGCTATCCTCTGAAGCCATCTCTGCCACCTCTGCACCCTCCGCAGCCAGCCCTGCATACTCCTTTGTAGTTGCCATCGTCATCGTCTCTTCTCTCGCGCCTCTCTGGCTCTCCCTCCTCAATAACACCCCCATTCACGAGTTTCTCTCCCCCTTGACTTACTCACCAGCTGGAGGCTGGTCTCCACATTGGGCTTCTCGGCATTTTTGTCAAACCAGTATTGTAGGGGAAGTCACGGGAAGATCTTCGACCGGGGGGCAGCCAGGAGCACCACTCGATTCTCCATGTTTTTATCTACGGAGATGGAGTCTCCGACTTAGACATCTATGCTGGTGGCCGAGATCAGTAGAGATCTTTTTTTGGGGGACCACTAAGAGTAATTACTTTTATTTTCCAGAGAATGATTAAATAATCAAGAATAGTGATTAATAACTTATTTAAATGATATATGTTTTTAACTAATTATGCTAGTGAATAGTTTTAAAGAGAATAAATTTGAAATCTGTGAATTGAACTCTCATCTTAATAATAGTTATTAATAAATATTAGGATTTAAAAACATATTTAATTAAAAGATAAACGTACCAATTAAAGTGAGTACATTTTAATAAGGCAATAATTATTGGTTAAAATATGTAATATGTGATTAAAGAATAATATATGAAAATATTGAAGTTAAAATATCTAAAAAGTTAATTGATTTATACATATGAGCTAAGTCAAAAATATAAATTTAGACATAGCTCGTTGATTTTATTAGATTTTTAAAAAAATTATTATAAAATTTCTAAGTTTTTGATTATTAATAATGATAAATTTAAATATTAGAATTTTCTCTAACTCTATGGCATTGAGAGAGCACCCTTAGGCTCATTACCTTGGCAGTTGAAACGATGATGATGATCTCCTAGACAATATACCTGCAGATTCTTCCAGGCTTCTCCCCTTCTTCTAGTGGCCAGTTCTCTTCCCCATGTGTGTGGTGGGATGCCCTTGGCGGATTCCCTTTCTTTCCGGAGGAATTCGAGATCATGCTTCAGGATGACCAGGATGGCCAGGCCAAGGATTCTCACGACGCCCCATCTTTAGCAGAGTGGGACGCTGATTTTTTTGCTATTGAACATCTCTAAACCATTCGTGAGTTGCTTTAATCTTACAGTACCAGTGTATGGGCGAGTATCTAAGTTCAAGTAACCATTATCATGAAATTCTCTCAAGGAAGCAGCAAATACAAGACTTTCTATCTCTATTACTACTTCAGACATTGTGTTTATGCTTAAGGCCTCCGCTAAAATGGCGTAGCCACAACATGTTCTTCTAATTCATAATGCACCAAGGACTACCTGACTATTGCTTTCACCAACCTCTCAACTTCCCACATAGTCAAAAGTATAGGAAGTGCTGTATGAGAAGGTCGCATGATCGTTGGACCATACAAAGCCATTAGCGCTCTATGGTAGCCATGTGATGTTGATGCTTGCAATTGTGTTATTATCGATGATACAAAGGTCTAAGCCTTCACCCTTCTCTTCCTTCTGCATCCATGCATGGTGGGCTCCCCTTTGGTAGTACAGGCTCAATGTTGGCACGACTGAAAGTCACTAGTACTGGTCATGTATTTCTTATCATCCTGGATTAGATTACTGTCTATGGGAGGTCGCCATTTAGAGCTGTGAGGCTTAATGATCTGAATCAGTATCGCTCATTGATATAGCAGGGTTGATTAGTTTCTGTTAGATTGAGAGTATCTATTTTCAGTATTAATTGTTAGAGTTTAATTGTAAACTTATTCAAATTATAATAAATATCTATCATTAATTGTGCTATTTATTGATTTTTACAGATTCAATGTTACCTTTTGTTACCTTTTTTGCATATTTTTATGGGGTTTTATTTATTATAATTGGAGGTAATTTAAAGCATTAACCTTAGTATCACATTATAATAACTATAATTTTGTAGGAAAATTAAAACTAATAATCAATATAAAAAAATATATTATTTTTGAGAATATAATATTAAATAACTTAGAACCTTTCTTTCCTTTTTCTATTCTTCTTCCTATTTTGTTTCAAGAGAATACGTAGAAAGGTCTTTAATTTCTCTCATTTCTGCTGAATTCCAGTCAATAACAACTGTTGCTCTTACCTGATGCATTACTATTTAAATAAATCAAATTAATTTTGATAAGAATGCTTACCTAGTCATCATTTCCATTTTAAATATTATTAATTTAATATTATCATCATGAATTTTATTATAAATATAGGAGCCATGATTGGTAAACTACACAAGTTTTTTAAAATATCAATGATAATTCATACCAATACCATTAACCTGAGAAATGATCAGGAGTTAAAAGTCCTAGTGTAGAAAGAACAGTAATCAGTGGCAAAATCAATAATAGAAGTAATATCAGAATAATGTGTAGTTGAAAAAAATACATTAGTTTTAAATATGAAATTCTTATAAGATGAATATCGCATCTAATTATGAATGATAAATATTCATTCAAATTATAAAGTTTATCATTTTTCATTATTATGATTAAAATCGAAGGAATCCCTGAGAAACATAAATAATGTATTTATTATAATACATAATAATACAAAGTTAATATGAAAACAAATGATAGTAGAGTACATTATTTATAAACATGCATAAAAATTTAATGTAAAATTGAGTTTCTTTAAATTTATTATGAATTATTCATTAATAATTTAAGTCAAAACTTTGATAGTTCATACTAAATTTATGAGATTATTTAGCATTGCATAATTTTATATATTTATGAATAAATATAAATAATAAATATTTTTATATAGAAAATATTAAAAAAGATAAATGATTTTAATAACACTTTATCATAGTATTTAGTAATCATTAAAAATTTATACTTTAAGTCAAAAAGAATTATTGCTAACTCCATCTCTTAAAAATGTAATTATAAAATAAAAACGAAAAATGTGTTATAAAGGAGACACTTTTGTCACGCTTCTATAATTAAATATAAATTGTGCGCAATAAGAGAGACACTTTTTTCAAGCTACTATAAAATACAAATAAAATGTAATATTAGGGAGACACATTTGCTATGCATCTTTAAAAGCATATAAATTATGTGTTTTGAGAATGAGGAAATTGCAATTTAAATAGGTTGACATTATATTTTTCATGAATAAAATATCGAAGATTTTTTTCTTAAAGAAAACGAAGTTAAATAACTCATTAATGTCAATGAATTAATTGACAAATTAATAAAGATGAGACCAATCATGACTTTGGTAGTTGGGAAAATGTTTTTATGTTATTAAAATTTACATAAGTTGACGTTATAACTTCGGAGTATAAATTGTCGAAGATTTTTTCATTTATGAAATCATAGGCGAAAAGTTTATAAATCTCAATGATTTAATTTTTAAATTAATATAGACAAGAAGATGTTTGAGTTTGGTAGTTAGGAAAGTGTTGATATTAAATTGAATTTTAAATAAGTTTACGTTATAACTTTGATGTATAAAATGTCGAAGATTTTTATCTCAAAGAAGGCGAAGTCAAATAGCTCATAATTACTTATGATTAATTTAACAAATTATTGACAAGAACAAGCATGAGTTTGGTAGTTTGGAAATTGTTTGTATGAAATTCAAATATATATAGGTTGACGTTATATCTTCGATGTATAAAATGTCGAAGATTTTTATCTCAAAGAAGGCGAAGTCAAATAGCTCATAATTACTAATGATTAAATTGCTAAATTATTGACATGAACAAGCATGAGTTTGGTAGTTTGGAAATTGTTTGTATGAAATACAAATTTAAATAGGTTGACGTTATATCTTCGGTGTATAAAATGTCGAAGAATTTTATCTCAAAGAAAGCGAAGTCAAAAAGCTCATAATAACTAATTATTTAATTAAATTATATGTATGGACAAGAAGATGTATGAATATGGAAGTAGGTAAAGTGTTGATATAAATTGAATATTAAAAAGGTTGACGTTATATCTTCGGTGTATAAAATAATGAAGAATTTTATCTCAAAGAAAGCGAAGTCAAATAGCTCATAATTACTAATGATTAAATTGACAAATTATTAACAAGAACAAGAATGAGTTTGGTAGTTTAGAAAATGTTTGTATGAAATACAAATTTAAATAGGTTGACGTTATATCTTCGATGTATAAAATGTCGAAGAATTTTATAATCTAAGAAAAGCGAAGTCAAATAGCTCATAATACTTAATGATTATTTACAAAATTTTGACAATGAACAACATGAGTTTGGTTAGTTTAGAAAATGTTGTATTGATACAAATTAAATAGGTTGACGTTATATCTTCGATGTATAAAATGTTGAAGAATTTTATTTCAAAGAAAGCGAAGTCAAAAAGCTCATAATTACTAATGATTGAATTTACAAATTATTGACAAGAACAAGCATGAGTTTGTTAGTTTAGAAAATGTTTGTATGAAATTCAAATTTATATAGGTTGACGTTATATCTTCGGTGTATAGAATGTTGAAGAATTTTATTTCAAAGAAGGCGAAGTCAAATAGCTCATAATTACTAATGATTGATTTGACAAATTATTGACATGAACAAGCATGAGTTTGGTAGTTTGGAAATTGTTTGTATGAAATTCAAATATATATAGGTTGACGTTATATCTTCGATGTATAAAATAATGAAGAATTTTATCTCAAAAGAAAGCGAAGTCAAAAAGCTCATAATAACTAATTATTTAATTAAATTATATGTATGGACAAGAAGATGTATGAATATGGAAGTAGGTAAAGTGTTGATATAAATTGAATATTAAAAAGGTTGACGTTATATCTTCAGTGTTTAAAATAATGAAGAATTTTATCTCAAAGAAAGCGAAGTCTAATAGCTCATAATAACTAATGATTGAATTGACAAATTATTAACAAGAACAAGAATGATTTTGGTAGTTTAGAAAATGTTTGTATGAAATTCAAATATATATAGGTTGACGTTATATCTTCGATGTATAAAATAATGAAGAATTTTATTTCAAAGAAAGCGAAGTCAAAAAGCTCATAATAACTAATGATTGAATTGACAAATTATTAACAAGAACAAGAATGAGTTTGGTAGTTTAGAAAATGTTTGTATGAAATTCAAATATATATAGGTTGACGTTATATCTTCGGTGTATAAAATGTCAAAGAATTTTATCTCAAAGAAAGCGAAGTCAAATAGCTCATAATAACTAATGATTAATTTAACAAATTATTGACATGAACAAGAATGAGTTTGGTAGTTTAGAAAATGTTTGTATGAAATTCAAATATATATAGGTTGACGTTATATCTTCGGTGTATAAAATGTCAAAGAATTTTATCTCAAAGAAAGTGAAGTCAAAAAGCTCATAATAACTAATTATTTAATTAAATTATATGTATGGACAAGAAGATGTATGAATATGGAAATAGGTAAAGTGTTGATATAAATTGAATATTAAAAAGGTTGACGTTATATCTTC